>CAUJRU010003430.1:21242-48242 GCA_963277665.1 Viscum album | reverse complement strand
TATGATGGGTTATACATGGAATATAATATTAGTGTTGAATAAATTAATTTGGTTGGTGGATAAGGTAATGGTGTTAAAATTTTTAAATCATGGTTCATTAATAGAATGTGATAATTCCAAAGAATATCCCCTAAGAGTGTCTTTCCATGTGTGTAGTATTAGGACCACTCTTTTTGAATCGGGGAGATTATCGACTCAATTATTAACCAACCCTCTTCAATTTGATTACCCCTAGGTGAATATATTATATATCTAAATCTAATTTTTGTTATCTAGATAAGAATGTATTTGGTAGGAAATTACTTGAACTGTGTTTTTACCAAAACATAGAATTATTTTTCTATCATGGACTTAGTAACTCGTGAATAAAAATAACTTTATAGAGGTATAACAATATAGACCCATAAATACATTAAATTTCACGAGTAACATGTAAAAAATCTTTCATGTATTTGTAAGACCCAAAAAAATAAAATAGGTTGTTGTTATAACATGATTCCCAAAAAATGAAAATTAAGACAGAAAAACCCAACATATAGATTGGATAGATACTAAATCACAACTTATGGAAATATATTAATTAAATTTAATATTAAAATACCATAAATAAATTCATTTAATTACAGAAAATATATAATAGATATTATATGAACCACATAAATGAAATTAGGTGTATAATACAAAATATGTCTCAAAAGATGGATTTCGGGCGGGAAAATCGTACCACTTTTCCTGAATTACTTGAAATTAAATTTAAATATTATATAGTAAACATATATGTCTTAATAATTTAATTCAAAAACTTAATCATATCCACTTTCATTCATACTCATCAAAAATAGTCATTTTCTACAAGAATTATCCATATTTTACATATTGGGTGTTTATAGTGTTGATCATTTGTACAAGTTTCATAATAGCAGTGTCTGTATTCTTTATTAAAATAGTTTTAGTATTTACAATATTATTAAATTTTATTTTAGGGGTGTATTATAATAAAGTAATATGTTTAAAATCCCTTATATCATAGTTTTATCCTTTATAATTGAATATGAAATCAATATTAATATTCTTTCAGTCATTCTTGATGATCAGAGTTAGTTTTCATAAATAATGAATTAAAAATTTAAAATACATCTATAAAAAACCAAAATATATATATTTACATATTTATATCATATTACACTATTAATTATTTTCCCATATTCATTAATTATACATAATTATAGTATTGTTCAAATAGGTGTTTAGACCGGCCCAAACAAGAACATACCCTGATTTAATGAATGATTATAAGGTAGTTTTATTGAAATATCATTATAAGAAGAAAAATAATGATATTATTTAGTGTTTATTGTTGTTATAAATCATAATTTTATGGAATTATCCTAATAATTAATGGATATAATAATATTATATAATTTGAATTTATTGTTATACTCCTAGTATGCTAATTTTAACTGATTAAATTAATAATGACCATTTTTTGATAATGTTGTTAATAGTTACATAATTTTTTATAAAATAAACTTAATTATATAATTAAAATAATATTTATACTTTAACACCATCCATATATATAACCTTTTATGGTTGTTAAGGAAATAAAAATGTGTTACGTCATTGAGGTGGTTGTCTCCACAATGCACAAACAATGGTTTTATTTTTCATAATAGAAGTTGTATACGAATAAATAATGATAATAACCTTAATATAGAAACATTAAAGTATTTATATAACAATAATATCATTATATTAGTTTCTATATAATAAACTTTAAAGAAGATAACTAATAATAAAACTAAATGGTTGATAATACTCATGTTGTGGACATGGATTTTCCTTGGAAGCCTCATTCGATTTGAAGGGATTAGGATAAAAAGGAGTGAAAGTGGATTATTTTCATCGAATAGGATTATAATGATATTAAAATGGAATAGTTTCAATGAATTATTCTAAGTATGGGGTGTATCCTGAAGGGGTGTAAGTGTACCTTTTTATAAGAGAATATAGGGGTACTTTTGAAAATACTTACTTATTTACAAATATATTTACAGTATTCAAGGTAATAGACTTCAATATTTCAAAATTAATTATTTTGGTACATGGTGATTTAAAACATTCCTCTAATATAGTCATTTTAGATGCATAATTTAGTGACTTAATGATTTTTCCTTTTTCTTTTTTTAGCTCAAATGTACTTTTACTTGGGTATTATTTTTTACCCACGGTAGTCAATTAAAATAGAAAAAATTAAAATTTATGTTTTCACATAATTTGAGTATTATGATAGTTAAAAAGATAATAATTTTATTTATTAAAAAATCTATGGTTATGAAATATTAGTTTCAAAGTAAGCATGCATAATGAGTTAGAACATTTTATTTGAAAGTTGTCTCTTTTAGCATAAAATTTTCATGTGATATTAAATTATCAATATTAAAAATATTGTTGTCATTTATTTTCTATGATAAGCCAAAATAAGTTTATATAAATTTTAAATAAATGAATAGCCTAATTTTTACCAAAATATTACATTATTAAAATAAAAGGATAAAAAACTTAAAGTAACATTTTACTTTAGTTATAAAAATGTTTTGAATATGTTTTCTATGTAAGAAAGAAATATTTAAAAATTGACAATTATATATCATATTTTAATATTTTATTTATTTAATTCTTATTAAATCTTATATTTTATTATTAAATGGTGATAAAATTATGGAAATTATTATTTTTTAAATCCAACATTTTTTACAAACAATTAATCTTTATTGAATATGATCATAAAATAATACTAAGATAATTTTTATATTATGAGTTCAAAAATGAAGTTAGTTTCTTCCATTTTAAATTTTAAAAATTATATTTTAAAAAATTTTTGAAATAATGAAACTTTAAGGGGTTCATTTTGTGGTAGTACAACGTACAGTGTTTACCTACTATAGTAGAGTCTCGGGTGTTATAGTTTGGAAGTGTTCTGAATATTTAATGGATAACCATTTTTTTATTAGTATTTGAAAAAAATTTATATGTAATCATATATTTAAGAATCACCCTACAACAAATGGTATAATCACATATTAGTTATCTACATAAGGGTTCTTTATTTAAGAATGGATCTATTCCAGTGAAATCTATGTATGTATCATCATTTAGTTATGTAAGAGTCAACCACTATATCAAAATTTCCATGTGGAATGGAGATTTGAAATCAATAAAGGAACCATAGTTTCATGATGTTAGAGTGGTCATTGCGGGAGAGGTTAATTTATTATTGGTTGACATGTGGTTGCTAGAAGTTGGAGGGATCCATATAGAAGAGGCTTCATATAAAAGTGACTTGATGTGTGAGAGGCTGGAAATATGAGTTTTTAGTGATTTAAGGGGATTACCTCTATATACTTTCTAAATAAGGTTAGCCTGCAATATTTATGGATATATTTTATTAATCATTTAATATTATTACAAAAATATTCTAGATAATAATTGAGGGAATAAATTTGATATTAAATGGAGAAAAAAGTGGCTAAATTTTTTTATTTAAGTAAAATAATAAGTCTAATTATATAGATATGTATTTGACTAATCAAAACATTATGGAAAAGGAATGTGGAAATGTGGAAGTTTTAAAAGTGAGAAATGGTTGTATTTTTAAATATATTATTTGTATAAATACTATAGAGAAAATAATCTCCAATATTTTAGGAAATATTTTTGGCATTTATAATTAGAGAGAATCTTATTGTTCACTATGGAAGTTATATATTTGATTGTGAAAATATTTTCTAACATGAAAAAAAATAACTAAAAAATATCATGAATAGAAGTAAAAAAGGATAAATAATATAGGGAGGAAGATCTAGATATTAATATAGAGAAGTAGATAGTCTATATATTTGATAGAAATTAATATATAATAGAAGAGGAGATATTATGTTCTTTATAATTTAAGTACAAAGACTCTAGGAATGCACTATAAAGTTACAGTATAAGGTAAAAGGGGTCCCATGAGATGTCTATATATAATTTTGGGGAGAAATTATTATGTTCAACTCCATATATAGTGTAATTTTCATCTATTATTCATGAGAGAAGAAGTTGAGTATAGGAGGAGTCGTGTGTTCCGTTATTTAATATTAATGGTGAGTTCATCATTTGTTTAAGTTTATATAATAGGTGGTCAATGTGTCTACTCCAAAAAAAATAACCAAATTAGTGATATTTTGTATTTTAGGTTTATATGAACATTTCTATGCATGCCCCTTATGTTAGTTTTTTTCAGTGAACCAAGTAAAATATCATGTGTTACTCTTTTACTACATTTATTTCATCATATCAAGTATTATAAAGAGAGAAGAGTTGCCATTAATAGTGGGAAAAGTTCATTGTTGGGGATAAATTTGATATTTATATTCCTTTATTCACACCCATATCCTCTTATTATAATATTATCCTTATTTGGAAACAATAATTATTATCAAAGAGGGACTATGATGGTAATGTTTTCTCTCTCTAAGCAATGGGAGATGTTATTCATCATAACAGAATTCTAATAGTTAACATTAGTAACATTCAATTATGAAAAAATAATTAGAATATTATTAATTGTAATTGTAAATGGATGTATATATGTATACTATTAATGGGATCTTGTCCATTATAGGGAGTGAATAAATATCAAAAAGTGGTCACAAGGAGTTTGTTACTAACACCAAGGGAATTAATTCACTATGGGGAGTTGTGACTAACCCTATTTATAAAAAAGTGATGTCATAAAAAACCTCTCATGTTATGGGGGAAACTCTTCTCCATATTTAAGTAGGTGATTCCAAATTTTGAGAACCATATCTATAGGTATTGTGAAAAAATATAAAAATTTTATAATGATCTCAAATTAGGCAGTTCATTCATTCTTTTATTAGATGAAAATTATTTTTGAATATATTCATGGACTTGGGGAAATCATTGATGATATCAAGAATACTAAAATAATTCTAACAATATTACCTTGGCATTTTGATTCAAGAGTATTAGTTTTAAAGGATAAAGATCTAGAATTTGTAACCATGAATAGCCTATACATCACTCTTATAGGATATAAAAGAAATAATAGTGATAATGAATCAAATACAAAAGAAAATTCTCAAGATATATAATCCAAACCTATAAGAAAATTCTCATTGTGATATGATATCGATAATGAAGAGGCTAATGAGATAATTTCTTTTAATTCATGTAATCATAAAATAATAAAAGGTAATGTCAAGGGGAGGCTTTCACTTGCATTATTTGGATTTATATAATTGGTTCATCATGGTGCTTGGTTTCTTAAAAACATTTAGGATAATGATAAGGAAGAAAATACCTTGATGAATCATTCAAGGTGATTAAGAAAAAGTATCCATTGTATAAATAATTCAATAAGAAGAAATTATTTTCTAAAGAAGATGAGATCTCAACTATAGAATAAATTTAGGTGGCCAATGTCTATATAGACCATGATGAATAAGTCCCTTTGGTAGTTACATACAAGACACCAGTGGTGAACATTAATGATGACGGTGATAGAATCAAGGGAAGAGTTAACCTCAATGTATTAATTAAGGATAATCAATAATAAAATGATATATTTAGAACCAAATAATGATTTATAATGGTATTTTATAAGAATATAAGATTTATATTCAATAAAAGTAGAAGGGGAAGTCCAAATTAAAAATGATATTAAAAATATAGTTATATAGTCTCAAAAAAACATAAAAGGAAGTTAAGATTAAAATCATGGGATAATAGAATAAGTAGAATATTTAAATCTTCACTAATATTATTAAATAAGGAGTTAGAATGATTTGTGGTCTATATGGGTTGGTCGTGATTTTGTGTAGAGATCGTGATGAGTAGGAAAAACTTCTTACTCTTAGTATTACATCGAGAAGTTTGTGTACACCAGCTGCTAATAAAATTCTTAGGGAGACTATACAAATATTTATTATTTAACGCAAATTGATTTGATTCATTGATAAAAGAAATCCAATTGATAGTACATATCATAAATATAATCTGGTGTTAATTCTTTCGAATCCAAAAAAGATCACTCCCCTGAAGAAGGTTTTTTTAGTGACTCATAGTAGGATCAAAATGTTATAGTTGAAGAAAAAAGATTACATAAATATATTCAAAATATTTAATGATATTTCTATAGTAATATAAGGCATACCAAATATATTTGTTCTATAGAAAAATATATTTTATGGAACAACAAAACCAAAAATAGAAGAGAATAATTTCTAAATCGTGATATATTTTAATGCTTATTACTTTTGGAGTGAAGGTTTAGAAAAGAAATCAATAAACTATACCTAAAGGGGGAAAAGAAAGATGAAAATGGATACCTGAAAAGGATTATAATGCAATTGGATTTATCACCTAGAAATTATTATTTCTTCTATAGTGAAGTTTTAGAACAAAAAGCAACAAAGTTTTCTTCAAGTGGGGTAAAAGGCATAAAATTTAAAACTAAAAATATAAAACAATGTAATTTGAGTCATCACCAAGAAATATGTAAATACATAAAAAAATTATCAACAAAGGATAAGGAGGAATAAATATAACAATTGGTGGAACAACATGATTTACCAAAAAAGGAAGTGAAACCATAGATGTGGATCAAGAAGTAAAAAAGTTGAGATGGATAACATCATTAAAATTTATTTGAGAGAAAGTGATACATAGAAAAATGGATTCAAGATTTTAAGTGCACCTCTATATGATGGGATATAAATATTATATCACAAAAAAAATTAAAAAAATGGAGTTATACGAACTCGAAATGATGAGGGGTTTAAAATCATTGAATTTATGAAGGCTAAAATGTGTGGAAGAGACATGAGTCACGTGGATGGGTTTTTGGTAGAAGGCCTTAGTCAAAACCTATTTAGCGTAAGTCAATTATGTAAACTAGGGAATGTGAGGAAGTTCAAAAAAAATACCTAAATCATAAGTTGAAAATATGGTACGATAGTTTTTTAGCTAAGGCACACCAAATGAATCATTTATTTCATTAAAGAAGAATAGGATATATGCATACTATGAAATAAGAATGAAATATATATTATGGCATAAAATTCATTTCTACTAATAATTATTAATGAATTTAGTAAAAAATTAAATTATCTGAGTACATCCCTACACTATCATGTGATTACATTCACATGTGGTATACTAGTCAAAAATTGAATATTGTTTGAAATACAAACAATCAAAAATTGTAGAAGTTAACAAGATTGGTCAAGATAGTGTGTGCATATGTATGTGGTCCAATGAAACCCAAATCCTAGGATAGAAAAAGGTATTATTTCTTGTTCATTTTAAATTAAAGTGGAATGGAATGGATGATAGTCACTACTCACAAGTCTGATATGTTTTCGACTATCAAACATTACTAGAAGTTAATGGAGAAAATTCTTGGACTAAACTTTCAAAAGTTATGGAAGGATAATAGTATATATTTTACTAGTTGTAAAGTGGAAGACCCTATTGAAAACATAGAATGCAGAAGCATGTGTCGGTGATATGGACTCTTTATCCAAAAGTTTCATTGAGGGGAGGATCTAAAATATTAATAAAATGTCTTGGATTGTTCTTAGAGAAAATAATGTATCGAAGACTTATTAGAAGAATTATATGATTAAATAAATATTAATCTCAACTATAGATTTATTATTTAAAAAGTAAGATAATACTATCTATAAGTTTTTTAAGAGATAAATCCAACACTCAAGTGCTTCTGAAATTTCAAAAATAATTGTTTCATTCTAAAAAAATAGAATCCAAAAAAGCTTGTGGCTCTCAGGGATAAAGGTATTTTACATGGTTATTCATCTAAAATTAAGGTGTATAAATGATAAAAAAAATTGGAATCATTGTGTAAGGATGATATTTAATGGTTTTTTAAAACAAGAATTATTTTCAAACATGTGATTAGATATCATAGCTAAACAACAAAGTTCTTTTGGAAGAATATGATAGTGAAAATAAATATTCAAAGAGCGAACATGGGCCACTAGAAGACTTAGAAGAATAAATCTACAATTAAAAAAAATATTGTAGGTCTGGTAGATAAAAAAATGGTGAAACATAGGGATAGAATTTGTAATGAAAATGTTATCAGTGATCATACAGGTCAAATTCAAACAAGTTGGATAAGGTTTCAGTAGAAAACCTCTATTTTATCCCAAGTGGAGATGAAAATATTTGAATAGGAATATAAGGATGATAATTTGGTCTATGTTATGCAAGAAGATATTGAATAGATTTAAAATAACTTGACATGGGAAGTTTTTTAAGCATAGTGTATAAGAACATCATCTAAACCATGTGGGTGTTTTTGAATAATATAAATAAAGATGGATGTGTTACATGGAACAAAGAATAGTTTGGTATTAAAGGGTATTCCCAAATTTAAGGCACTGATGTGGGTGGTACATTTTCACATTTGTTCTAGTTGGAAACTATATGATTATTTTTTCCCATGTTTTTTCAGGTAAGAATCAAAGTATATTAAATCATCTTTCATGAATAGGAACTTCAATAGGGAGTATTCAAGGAGAAACCAAATTGATATAATATTGATAATGATGTCTATAAGTTTTTCCAAATTAATAAATCATTTTTTGGGCTAAAATAAAACACCAATAACTTTATACTATCAACATGTACAATATTTAATTAATTTTGGGTTAAGAGGGGTGGATTTGATCATAAATTATATATCAAGAAGTAAAATAAAAAAAAGGATTTTGGTGCATCTCTATATTGATGATTTTTTTGGAGGATTGGATGATGCACAATGAAATCTATTTTCATCTTATATCATGTGTCAATTTTAAATATCTTTGATTGATGAGTTATAATTATTCTTATATTATTGGTGGTTCAAGGAATAAAATTTACATTTATTTCTTGAAAAAAACAAGATAAACAAGCGTACAAAAGTTTATGAATTGGAGATTCAGGGGCAGTGACAACACCAACTGCTAACTAGATGATCTTTTAAGAAGATAGTGATGAAAAGGTGGTAAATGTGATGGAATGTAGATAGATTATTAGGTGTTTTTTGTATCTAATAGTCACACAACCTGGTATAGTTTCTGATAAATGACATGTTTCATGTTAGAAAATCTATCCTAAATAAATCCATATGATATAAGTAAATAGAATACTTAGATACAAAAATAATAAAATGGATTTCATTTTTTTAATAGAAAAATAAAAATCATTACTATTAGGACATATAGATTAAAGTTGGGCTAGTTTAGATAATGAAAGGAAGTCAAAATCAAGTGGTTCTTTTTTCCCTAAAATATTTTACATTTTTTGGTTGAGTAAGTAGTAAAGTTAGATTTATTTGATTACTATAGAGGAAGGATATATATTGGGTACTCAACATTGTAATTAATTACTATGGATGAAAAAAAACTTAAATATATTGATGTAAAATATCCCATTGGAATGATTTTTGATTACTCATGTGCTGTTAATCTTATAAAAAATATTATTTATCACACATAGGCAAAGAAAATCAACATAAGATTTTTATTTATCAAGGAAAAGGTTGAACAAGGTCTACTAATGTTGGACTATGAGTAAACACAAAATAAATTTGTTGATATTATAACAATGATGTTAATAAAGGATGATTTTGAAATACATTATTTTTTATTGGAATACTATTAACTCCCTCTAACTAAATAAGTCGAAAAAGGGACCCCCACTATGCCACAGAAGTTTTTATGATTAGAAAGGTTTGATTTCTCTCTTAAATTCTAAGCTTAAACTTCTAACACTTGTTTGTGAGCTTTAAAAGAAGTGATCATTGGGTTTGTAAACAAATAGGGAGATATAGACCATAAATTTATAAGTATAAACTATTTTTCATGGAGTTTACCTGGATAAGAGTGCTCTTCCTAATGCAAAATGGGGATAAATGTTTTGAAAGTTATTATAATAAAGGGAGAGTGCCATTTTTTATTAGTGGGAGAAGTGTTTTGGAATAGTTATAGAGATATAAGATCGATGAATTTTTTAAAAGAAGATCTTTTCATTTAATTATTTTTTCTCGTAACAATATTGACTCTAGTGGGATTAGAGTTGGTGATTAGTAATTCATTAATAAATTCCTTCAATAAATGTGGATCAAATTTATCTATTGATCAAATCTATTTATTTTTAAGGTTTTTAGGAGAATAATTCAAAAATATGATTTGATGTTTTCAAAAAACCGAAAGGAGGATATTGTAAGAAAAAATACATTAGTTGTTTTTTGGGTTTTTTATAATAAATTAGAAGTAATATTCAAGATAATCTATGAATTCTTGAGGAAATCATGTAATTCCCTACCTCTGATTCCATATTTTTTATATTTTCAAACAATCACTTTATGGATGAGGGAGAACCACACATAATTTAAAACATCCAATATAAAATTCAAACAAAAGAACACAAGGATTACAATTTCAAAAGCATTTAAAATTAAAGAAAGGAATACATGAAAGCCTCGGGCAGCAAACCACCAAGAGGATCACACCCAAACTATAACCTACCCAATGTTGCATCATTGTATCATTATTGTCAACATCCATTGTAGAACCAAAACTGAGTTTGTCTCCAACAATCAAACATCAACAATGATCTATCGTCCACCATACGGGAACCACCATCACCAAATAGAAAATTTCACTAAAACTAAGACACACCAAAACACCAGTGAAAGCTTACCCCCAAAATACATCATCATAATTGTTTAACCACCATCACATCTTCCATATATGAACCACCATAATGAAAATAGACACAAAACCAATACAACCACTAGGATTGAAAACAGCATGTTGAGCCAGAAATGATAAATTTTCCACCATCATCACGAATAGTCACAAAAAACAAGAAACCATACGATTTGAAAATTAATCAAAATCAAAAAGAAACAACCATAACTGAAACCACAACATTTTGGGCATGCATCCAGAAACATGAAGCCATATTGAGTCAAAAAACCATGGAATAGAAACGAACCCCAAAAAAGATCACAACCATGAGAGGGGGAATGCATACCGAAGTGGGAAAAATGAGATGACAGTGTAAACCAGAGATAAATAGGTTGGGAGACTCAAAATCCATTTGAAAGGAACCCAAACAAAAACATAAAATTGGGAGGTGAGAAGAAGAGGCTTGTTGTAAAAGATAAACCTAAAGGAAAGAAAACGGAATGAAAACCCCTCAATCTAGAAAACAATCCGATGAAAACCCCCCACCAAATTCCACCAGGAATCCCAAATCTCTATAGTTACATCGATTTGAACCAAGATGGGGCTTATTAATAGTGGTTCCATCAAAAAAATGTCACATTGATCGAGGCCCACGAAGGAGCAACAAAATGCAGTAATGCCAATCAAAATGATCCAAGAATCTAAATAATGAGATAAACTGCAAAAAATATAAATGAAGCTCAATGAATTTTGGTGTGTTTTTCTAAAATCCCATATGCCTTGTTATTTATAAATATCGTACGTGAAAATAGAAGAAAATATAACTATATTATTTTCTTGTAGGTGTTACTTATTTTAAAATTTTAAAATGGATTAAAAATAATATTCTAAAAAAAATAAAATTAATTACTTGTAATGACAATGTTTTAATTAATATTTAATATTTCATAACTTGATATTATAAATTTATAATTAAATAAAAAAAATTATATCTAAATAATATTGAAAATATAATTTTTCTTAAAAGAAAATGGCTTAAATTATTTAATGTGATAATATATTTATATTTATATTTATATTTGTGTGTGTGTGTGATTCTTTGATATTTATTTTCTCTTTAAGAAACTTTTTTTTCAAAAAATATTATTATAGAACCACCACTACGGGAAGATCACACCACTACTAAGGAGGGTAGACCAAGCCCTGAATAGAGGATCACTAGAAAAACCCTGAACAAGCCCCGAACTCGAGCAACCTAGTGGCCAATCCCATGTATGGTAAGGGTCCCTAAGTATCAAACTATGTGTGTTTGGGCCATATCCTAAGGTGGGAGGCTATGTATAATCCCTCGATGTGTGTTCTTACATCATTGAAGGCATGAAAACCATGTTCAGTCTTATAAGGAATTTCCAAAAACTTATTGGTTACAATGTGGTATGTAAATTTTTGTGTGGAAATGGATTTGAGCCATCCGATCAGGACCATATGTCATCCAAATTGTCTATTACTTTCCCCGATCAGGCCTCCTCTTCTCCTTCATTAAAATTATAATTCTAATTACATAAATTTTATTAGTCATGAATCACATGATTTTTTCAATTTAAACACCAATCTATCCCTTGCCAAACCTTAACCGCACCAATAGGTCAATACCTCCATCCCCCATTCCTTATCCTCCGTCAAAGTCCCCTTCACCTCGGCTCCATCTCGAATTTGTTTACCATAAGAATTACTGGACATTATTAGTTTAATTTGATCATCATCTACTTCCCTAGTAATTTTTTATAATAATAAATATATATATATTATTTTATATTAATTGACACCATTATTTTGTTTTCGGATTGGGTCAATATATTACCCCTTTATCCATTTTTTATGTAGATACTTGGATTATAAAAAAATCAATCTGATTCTAGAAATTTGGAAAAATGTTTTGAAAAACCAAGTCCAGTCTGAAAAAATGGGCATGTTCAATTAGATAACAAATTTTATTTAAACCCTTTTTTCACCCTTTGAAACACCAGAAATTATTTTCCAAGCCGAACCCTCCTTCCTTTTTTCATTTCCAGTAACCTTTCTCTTATTTTTCAAATCATGTATGTATTTAATTTATTTATATAATTTATGTTTAAATTTCAAAGATATATATACACACACATATATATATATATATGTCTATCTACCTTTTTTAAGAAATTATGAAAGTAAATGAATTTTTAATTTTATGCAATTATGTTTATGGATTTAAAAAGGTTTGATTTTAATTTTAATCTATCATTTTATGAAACAAAGTTATATGTATATATGTATACAGAAATATCTATCTATTTATTTTCCTTTTTTTAGAATTTATTATATAAAGGATTAATCATTTATTTTAAAATTTAATTTTAAGAGTTTGATTTTGTTTTTAATCTATCAAATTTTGTAATTATATAAATTTTTGTTTAAGTATAACTATACATTAAAACATTAGGATGATAACATGATAGTATTATCAAGACTGTTTGGAAGAATGAATTTATATTTTATATCAAAACATTATTTTAAACCCCTCTAATAATAATCAAGAATCATAAAAGTCATTATTGTTTTAATGAATCAACTCAAGAGATATTGATTTATTTTAAATAAAAAAACATTGGTTTGTTATTATTTACTTAAAATCAATTACTTCAAATTTTTTACTTTATATTTCTTAATTTTAATTATTTAATCTAAATTTTTTATTTTAAATTAATTCCTTAAAATATAATCACTATGAGAGTAGATATCATTTTTGTGTTAATTATTTTATGTTTATATTATACATATAAATGATAAATGATATCATTTTATAAATAAAACATATTCTTTCATTTGTAAAAATTAATCTATACCTCCATGTATGTCATTCATAAACAGGATATGGTTGTCGTCAAATTTATCATCAACACACCAGGAATTTTAAACAAGAATTAATTTATTTTATTATGCATTTATTTTTATGGATTTTAAATCATAATAGTTGTTATAAGCATAGATTTACTCTAAATGTGATTTTATAAATTAGAAAATAAGTGAATATTCCATATTATGATATATGTGAGATTATTTTCTTTTAAAGAAAATAATATATGTATGTATTATTTTTGAAACATTTTTGGATTATAATTGGGAAATACATACCATTAAAAATGTTTTCTAAAATTTTAACTCATGTATAGAATGTTAAGATATGGTATGGGGAGTTAATCCATGACCTTAAGGGGACATATTCTGATATGATATATGGCTAAGTGGCCTTATGGTTTTCATATAGTCTAGTGAGTATCATTATAAATCCACAGAAAATTAATATTTTAAAATTGAAAAATCTAGTGAATTATTTCAAAAAATTATTACTCTGAAAATTAAAAAATTTCAAAATTATATGTACTTATTAGGTTTCAATATTTTGGAAACCCATTTTTTAGTGAATAATTATTAAAAATAATGATTTTAAAAGTATTTACCAATGATTTTAAAACCCATTATAGGAAAATTATTTTCTCACCCTCTATTTTAAATTTTTTCACAAATTCAATGGATTACTTTATGATGTGTTTCTTAAAAGGAGGCAGCGCACGTGAAGGCCTTTTTTAAATTTTATTTTGTATAGTTTTGTTATGTTGTAAGGCATGTATCTAATTCTCTAAAACCTAGACTTGTAAAATTTCTTGGAATTTAATTAATGTTGTGTATTTGTTTAGTTTCTTTATATATATATATATATATATATACATAAACACACACACAAGTCCTTAATTTTAGATCAAACCAAAAACATTGGTTTAGGTCTTTACAACTCAAATCTTGATGGACAGAGGATATTTGGTAGTGTTATATATATATTCAAGGTAATCAGATTTTTAAAAGCATTTGAGAAATATTCCAAAGACAATATCCTTGTAAGAATTAACCTATAGGAAAGGGGGAATCATATTCAGTCATCTATATATTGGTTATCAACATAGGAATAGGTTGAAAACTCAAAAATCAATGTAATAATTATCATGAATGGATATAAGATTGATCATATACCATGTAATTTTCATACATACATGATCTTTAAAATTTGAAATTGTCTCACACGGTGCTCGACATAAGAGTGGTGAATGTTGGAGTGGTCAGTGTGGGAGTGGTCGACATAGGGGTTCTCAACATTAGAGGCATACACATAATATTAGCATAATATAAGAGTGAATCAATCCATGTGTAGCCTAAAATATGATTCTTTATCAACTCAAAGAGACTCACTTTTTGGAATTTTTAAACATGGTTTCCCAATAGCAGCTATAGATATATTTTATTAATCATTTATTATGATTAATAAATTTCTCAACTAAGAATGGAGTAAATTGAAGTGAGATTAAAGAATAATCAAGAAAAAATAATTCAAATATTTAAATATATAATTAAGACTAATTATGTGGATCTATTGTTTACCACACAACACATCATGGAAAAGGAAGGTATAAATGTGTAATTTACATCTTTGAAAACTATATGTATTTTAAATACATGATTTGGTTTAATATTGTTGAGATAATTATTTCCCATGTTTTTTGTTATTTCACTGAATTTTAAAACTAGAGAGAATATTGACCTGAAAATAAAAAAAGGATAAGTAATCATGGGAGGAATCTCTTGACACACTCTCAAATGAGAAGATATTATTTCTATTCGATAGAAATAAAGAGATAAATAAATATGGAATATTCAATTCTCCATAATTTAAGTGTATGGATTCAAATAATATGTTATAAATTTATAAAAACTGGAAGAAGGTGTTCCATGAGGTATCCCATTTAATGTTTGAGGATAAATTGTAAAGTGCTACAACATATATAGTTTAGTTTTCATATAACATCCACGAGAGAAAAATTCATCTAAAAGAGGATCAATTTGATAAATTTTGTAAAAAGATAAGTGGAACATCCCACCCCATCCCATTGGCTTGAGAGGGCGTTGGAATGCTACTTGGCATTAAACAACATTCCTAGGGTGCCAAAGGCTGGAAATAAATTCCATTGGCTTCAAGTATCATTTCTGTAACGATTTTTCCATAAGATAAAATCAACCAACCAAAAATTCCATTACTAGAAAAGCTACATGATGCATGTCAACAAAACAACCCAACCCATACATTACCAAGAGTCAAAATACTATTCCATAAATATTCCCAAATTCCAATACAACCAAACAAAATATGAAGGTACCAAGTGTAAGACTACACAACACGACCCCAAATAACTAGGACACTATCCATTTATCTACACCCAGCTCCCAGCTCCAAGCACCACAACATAACTAAAGCATCATGTAAAACCACTAGAAAAATGAGATTCTTTACCCTTTCCTGTATCCCAAAATACAACATCTACAGAAGCACCCATGTTCCAAAGCTAGGTTGAGTAATAATACATGGAGGTATTTTACCAAATGACTTCTCTACACATGCCACAAGGAAATAACCGTTAGCACATTTATATAAAACAGGTTATATAAAACATTAAATAGTGAAAACTTTAACACAAGACAAACATACCCTTACCAGGACATGTCAAACAGTAGAAATCTACCACTATGCTACAATACATAGCACCATTACACATTAGAAAAAAAAATTGATCTTGCAAATCACAAACAGTAAGGCAACCAAAAAGTGGAACTTCCATCCAACCCATTCGCTATATTTTCAACTAGTGGTGTTTCCCAACCATTGTTCATAATGGTGGATCTTCCTTCCACTATACACCACATTTTAGAGTGACACTTACATACCACATCTACACAATCAACACAACCCATAACACATAATCAAAAAAAATCATAAAAAATCAAGGTCACATAATATGAACTAAACCACTCCCAACACATTCCAATTCACTTCAATAAATCACCAAATTTTTAAAAAACCCTTTGACAATTTTCCATGCCACATCCCATTAAAATAAAACAAAAAAAAAATCAAAACCATTTTCACAAACCATTTTCATAATACAAACCATGCAACAAATTTTAAAATATAAATTTTAAAATCACACAACAAAACCCCTTTTTCAACCATATCCCATTTCACCCGAAAATCCCCAAATCATCACCCAATGGGATTACACCAAGATTTTGCACATCATATTCACAATTAATTTCAAGAAAAAAAACAATTACAACCAAAATGACAAGTTCTGATGAAGTGGATTTGAGAGAGAAGACACTTACCTTTAAGGTTTTGGCAAAATTGATCCACAAGAAATCCCCCCACAAATCCGGAAAACACGCCACCAAAACCTCTCTAGATCCACATTCCTAGTAGAAACCACCTTTAAACCCCTTATAATCACTTCAATAATTAGTGGGAGATCCCATAAAACCCTTTATAACTAAAACTCAAGAATGAGGCTCGAGTGGGAGAAATTTTGGAGTAAAATAGGTCATGCCCGACTTAACCCAAATTTAAAAATCCCCTTTTCAAGTGGCCCCATGGTTAGCCCATGCGGTTTGGAAACTGTACACTAACCATGTAAATGACACAACCTCAAAAGAAGGTGTACCGCATAGTTGTGCCACATTGTTTTGAAAACTTTGTGTAGACCGTGTGATGCCCAATGTCTCCCCCCACACAGTTACCAAGAGAACCTGCCTGGTTTTCCCTAACTGTGCTCAAACAGCGTGGCCTTAAAAAATTCTCAAAACTTATTCAAACCCATTAAAAACTCTCCTGAACACTTAATAACTCATCCCAATCACTTTCAACAAATAAAAATGATTAAAAAGAGGCTACATACCTTAAACCGAGGTTCTATAATAATTATGGTCATCATTTGTTCAAGATTTTAAATCATATAGTCAATTTAGACATTCCAAAAAAATGTAACCAAAGAAAAGAGATTTAGTGCTTCAAGTGCATACACATATTTCAAAAAATGATATTTAGTTTAGCCTATTTGGGTAAACAAAGTAATATATATTGTGTCTCTCTTTTAATACGTTTATTACTTCATATCAACTATAGAAAGAGAGAAGTGTACATATTAATATTAGGATAAGATCATTGGAAAAGGATAAATTTAAAATTGATTGTCTCCAATTCACCCCTCCCCCAAAAAGCCATTAACCATGTTTGGGATCAAAAAAGTATTCAATAAATATCGTGTCCCTTATGAACAATAGGAACAATCCATGAAAAAATTTAGAAAATACTATTTTGACATCATACTCATAATAACATCTAGAATTAGTGTTTTGTGACCTTGAAACATTTTTAAAAACATCAAATAATTATAATAAATTATGTAAAATAATATACTTTGTATAATTTATTAAACCTAAAAGATACACCATACTCTGTTTAAAATTTATTTACAAATTACACCTCTATAATGAATTTCTATTAGAAGAACTCAAACATTGAAATAGAATAAAAAGGATATTTGTATCCAAATTTAGAGAGAACTATATCATTAAAATTTACCCCTCTTTTTATTTTTAGTATGTTATAAAAACCCTCTCATAATTAGATAAAATACTCTAATTTCCATTATGACCCCATTCCCCCCACTCTCCTCATTTATTCCCTCTTGTAATATTTTCCCTTATGTACCATCATAAATTCCTCTATTTTCACAATTAACCAATGAAGATTCCATGTTAATTAAACCCACATTAAATACTCAAATATTTTCCTAATTAATTATTTAATTAATTATACATATATTAAATTTATATCAACTATATTAAATCGTACTAATATTAATAATTAAACTATAACTCCATTTTAGTATCTCCATATTAGTTTAAATGAATTGATTAATCAAACCATCTAATTATTGAACTTACAAAATCACATGACAATAAATTAAATATGATGAATTATAATAATAAAAACTAATCACAAGCACTCCATTTAAGTAACCCAGTCTATAATCCACTTTTAAAACATGAGTGTTATAAGAATACATTAATGAAGTTGTACCATCATTCAATTTTTAAATGTTTTTAAAAATATAATCAACAAATAATAATCTATTGATTCAATATTATATTTTAAGAAAAAATATTTTGTCTAAAATACAATAGAAATGATCTTATCTTATCTATCCTTCAATCAATTCCTAGAATAATTATATTATTTTTATCTTTTAAACACTTGAAGAAATTATTTTCAACAATAATTCATAAAAAATGAATCTAAATATAGAATAGATGACATTCTCTAGACCCATACTCCCAAATATGGTGCTAAAACACCTATTTGAAACATGTATTTGATACATAGTGAGATAACCCCATACAAACTTGTATATAATTCACATTAACGTTACATCTCAAAATAATCTCATGCAATTATGATAACATTAAGGGATTAGTGTCGTTAAGGAAAAGATAAATGGGAAAATTATTTTATAATACATGTAAATGATTTTCCAAAATGAATCCACACTAAACCCCCTTCAAGAATCATCATAGTTTATAATCATCTTATATCCCAAGAAATATAAACATAAGAAAGAGGTGAGATCAAATAATTATTAAGAAAAAAACTCATCAACATATCACAAAATGGTTAGGTAAAAAGAATTTGAGAAGACATGAGATAGGGATAAATACCTTTTTTAAAAAGACACTAAACAATAATATTTGTTCATTTCTCTTGATAGAAGTACATGTAATATAAAATATAAAAAAACATATTCCATGCAATAAGAGAGTGATATAAAATAAATTAAGTAATAAACATGATTCATGAGTCATAAAAAAGGCACATAACATATAAATGAAACATACAAAATAGAATAAAAAATTATAAAATTATTTACATAGGTATTCTAAACTATGTCAATGAAAAATCGTTATGAGTATATCAAATAGAAATTTTACTCACATACTACCTTTTTGGGAATATTTAATTGTCATGAACCGGATCTGGTCACTGCCATTAACGGCACCAAACTCGGCCCATGGAAAGGCCCGAATGGCGTTCCCTATCGCCACAGGCTGGAACAAGTGCCCGGGTATCAAAAAATCCGGTTTGGGAATGATTTAACCAAGAATGAAAGCATAAAACATAAAAAAACAATCAATAATTAGAATCTGAGATTTTCATGCTAAACAATTATTAACAAAACCAGATCTGAATAAATTTGTTTAAAGACACTACAAGTGGTCCAAATACAAATAATGACAACAGAAAGACATCCCCTTGGACTCCACACGACAAGGGGGTAATCACCCACAAGCCTTCTCCACAACTCCGCCCTAGCGATGGGGACAAACGCCCTGAACCACCATCACCCTTAGCCTTTCTTTTACCTGAGTCAAGCATAAGAAGGTCTAATTACACCCAAGGGGTGTAATTCGGGTGTGATCTTAAGGCCAACAAGATTACACCAAATGATTCTAAATATCATGCAATACAATGTGAACAAAAGAAGCAATTTAAATACAAAAGGTGAAATAGTTTTAAAATTCCAAGAAATGCAACTTTCAATTGAAAATAGTTTTCAATTCAATAATTTCATAATGTTAACAAATTAAAATGAAAATTTTATCTACTTTAATGTACTTCCAAGAACACCCTAGTATATCGGAAAATACCGCTAATCTAATGAACAACAAAATCGGGAACACCCCAAGGCACTAGGTTGTCTCGGGCCCTATGTACCTCATACCTCGGTGTAAAGTAACCATAGAAAAATATGTTCTCATGCATGAGAAACTAGTAGGGAACATACCCATAACCTAATGGTCCCCAATCATCATCCATATAGTTTAGTTAGATTTTTCATTATCCAAATGCTAAGTCAAACCAGGACAAAACCCATCTGGTCCACTAGCCATACTAGTACAAATCCACCCCACCTAGGTACTCGGGCTTCCCCTTTTGTGCTCAATAAATTTCATCATGAAACATAAATCTATTTCCATATAACACACCACTACTATTCACACACAAATAATACAATAGCTATCACATTTTATACCACTTAAAACACACAACAAAACACTTAGATTTTTAATAAAACAATTCCTCCAAATCCTGTAATGTTTCACACACCAAACTCCTTAAGAACCAAACTTTCACACTATGTGCACACCATAAAGTTACCAAAATAGAAAATTAAGACCAATAAATTTTTATTAAAACAAAAAATCATTTATAGGGCATCCCCTTGTGAACCAGGAAATGATACTTTGAAAAACCTGCAATTTTACACAAACATGGGACTTGAAGTTAACATGTTCCACAAACACTATTAAAACCCATTTTCACAGAAACAAAAAAAGGGGATAAAATTAAAAACATTATTGGAAGCCATATTATAGGTCAATTAAAAAAATTGAGTATTAATATGTAATTACCAAATAAACCAATAAAACATTCCCATGACCCCCCCCCCCCCAATTTTACATAAAATTTACATTTAAAAATTATTTTGCAAAACAAACACTAATAAAAATAATTTTTGCAAAAATAATAAAATGAGGTAAACCTGAAAGTATGATAAATACAGAATTCTAAGACACAAATATTTCATAAACATGGACTCACATACCAAAAGAGTCAAGAACCGAAATCCTAGTACGGAACTTCAACCACACCACCATCGCACCACAAGGAACTGAGATCAAACCTAAAACCAGAGGATTGGACCAAGAAACTCAAAATGAAACCCTAGTTACAAATCCCTAGCTTCTGGACATTTGGTTATTCAATAAAAAAAGAGAAAGGTTAAGGAAAAAGAATGAGCTTAGAAGGATAGTTACTTACTTAAGAAATATGCATGATTTTAGAAACCTGAGACGTTCGGCACTAATTCCCAACTGATACGATCTCCAAAGAGGGTAAAATGAAGTTGGGGTGTGGGAAGGTATAGTGGGAGCAGGTGAGAGGTAGAATCATTAAAAAAGGATAAAAAATTAATATTTTATGAAAGAATTAAAAAATAATTTTAAAATTGGAAATGGGCTTTCGGTTTGGCCCAATACTTAATTTGATCACCCAAATCCAAGATTCTAATGAATTTTTAAGGGCCCCAAATTTATTTTGTGGTTTTAATAGTTAAATTAATGTTATTTTGGAAGTTTAATGGGTGAAAAGGGATGAAAAACTAAGGAGTTATTAAATAAACAATATATACTTTCAAAACTGTAAATGGGATCTCAGGTTGGCCCAAATTTTGGGAACCCTCCATTTCCTTCAAAAATGCATAGAAAACCCACAAAATAAATCAAGGATGTAAATTAAATGAAAAATAACTTTAAAATATTTCATTTATGTGACATTAATATCCCTTATACTCATGAACAATCCTTATAATCATATATTACCACAATTATACTCATGCACAATTTTTTTGAGTATAACTAACTGAACTTGCACTCATGAACAATCCTTGTGACAATTTTCATCTGCATTTATACTCAAGACCAATATTTGTGAGAATAGATAATCAAAATTATAGTAAAAAAAATAGTTTTTAAATAGATTACTGTATTTATAATCATGAAAAAAAATTCATTGTCACATGATATATAAAACCATAATGAATTCATTAGAGAGTGATACAGGACCCCAACCTTCATTATAATAATAATCAAAACATTTGTGTGTCATTATAACAAAAAAACATTCATAATTGTAATATTAATTAATTAAACCTTGTAAAAGATACATATTTCATGAAAATTGTCCCCAAAAACTCCATAAGATGTACAAATAATGAATTTGGATAGTGGCTAAGAATATCCCCAATGTAATATAAGGGTTATTAAGGATATTTAAATCAACAAAAAATAAATTTTTAAAATTATTTTCTTAAATAAATTTAAAATAATATAAAATGAAACATTTATTTTTTAAAATTATTAATAATTAAATTTATCTCTAAAATAAGTTTTTAATATGGATATGATACTTTATTGACAAGATTGGTCCTAATGGAAAAAAAATTTGTTCAGATAAAAAACAATGAAAAGATATTTCAGAAAAAAATTGACATTTTATTGAAAAGGAGAAGTTATTGGTCACTATAAAAATAAATTTTTAAAAAGGTTACAATAAAAATTTTACTTTTAAAAAATAATCCTCAATAATGGAACATTGAAGATTCGTAAAATTTATCTTGTAAAAATGTGGAGTGAAAGATAAAACATACGATCAGGGATAGAAAATTATTTTATTGTTTTAATATAGTTTTTTAAAACCCCAAATCATAAAATAGATAAAGAAACATCATTTTAAAAATATATAATGATAAATATTAATTTGACGTGAAATAATACATAATTGGGTTTGGAATTATGGAGGAGGATATTAGAGGGAAGGGAAAATATGGATATTGTAGAAAGAGAGCTCATTTTGGGAGAATGAGAATTATTATTGACATCAAAAAATATTATAAAAAGATAAATAAATGTAATTATGTAGATATTAATGATGAAATGATTTATAATATAATCATTGAATAGAATAAAATAATATTTTAAACCCATATCCAAATCAGAATACTTAGGAATCAATAAATGCAGTTAAGTCTAGAAAACCTCTTAACATTACTCTCGACTTCTATGAAAGACCATTAACTAATTATATCATATAAATAACCATCTTAATCACCTATTTAATAACATCATTCCAATATATTTACACTGATTAATTATAATCATTTATTATACATTTATTTTTTATTTATAGTTTATTTTCATCATCATATGTTTGAGATTTTGGTTGTTAGATGCGTGATTTAAAGTGTTTATGTTGATCCTCAATAATTGTGGCTAAGTTCATCATTAATATATTATCCATGGTACTAAAATATAATTTTCATAATTATTTATAAATATCTACATCTAATCCATGATAATTTTAGTCAGGATTCATGAAGATGTAATCAATGAGGGGCATGTTTCAGAATTTTTTTAAGAAAAAAAGTTGGTATATTAATAACATGTTAAATATTAATATAAACCATCAAAAATTGTAAAAATTTCATATAAATCCATTTTAATTTGTTAAAAAAATTAGAATCTTCCATTTTGGGTGGGGATGAAAAAATAAATACGTCATTATAGAGAGGTGATAATTTTCATGTATGCATAAATGATGTTTCTATTTTCAATAAAAAAATAAGAAAGGTATAGAATGATTTATATTTTAAGAATCATAAACATGTTTTTAATATCCTATTTATTCATCAAATACCCTTTTATAACCATCAATGTAAGGTAGTTTTGAAAAATCAAAAACATTTCTTTGTTGAGATGGTATTCCACATGTACGTTTGAATGACATTCTCATTTTTTAAAAAAATTGGAAGGAAAGATAATGGTTACATTATAAAAATAATAAAATTTAATTGTGTTAATATTTAAAATTTATTTGTATTATAATGGTAAAAATATATTTTTGGAGTTGGAATATAGAGAATAAAAAAGTTTAAGAAGTGACTAGTACTCATGTTGAGATTTTAAACCTTATCTTGAAGTACCTCTTTGAAATATAGGATTTAGGGATTTTACTTATATAAAGAGGCTTCCAAAATTGGTATAGGGATATAGGGGATTTAAAAATGTAAATTTTTTAGGATTAGTGATAATTTTACACCACCCTTTAAGGGGTACTGGAAGGCCCCTTTTATAAGTGGAGGGAGTGGCATTTTTTTAAATATCACTTTTAAATATAAAGGATGTACATCTTTCACAAGGAAAATCGGATCCAAAGTGGGAAATAATGGATAAGAGATAGGTTTTTGTTTATCCAAACATACACTAATAATTTTAAAACATTCTTTTAACATTTTTGAGGTCTTTTCCACTTAGTAAAACCCTTTTTATCTTTTTTTACTTTAACGGTGGTAACAATTTTTTACCTTGGTAATTAATTTTAATGACCAGAATTTAACATTTCCTTATAAAAAATTTTAAAAATACACTTTAAAATATTTAAATAACCTCATAAAGGAAACTTTATAATGGTAATAAAAATTGCTTTTAATGTTTTTTTAAAAATTGTACAATCTAATTTTATAAAATTAAATTATTAATAGGAATAAATATTATTACTATGATAAAATTATAATTTTTTTGATTTAAATGAAATTAATTTCATTATTATTACCGAAATTAATTCTATATTAATTTAAAAATAATCCAAAATCTAACTCCACCTGATGGATACATAATTAAAAGGAAGATACCAAAATAATATTTTGTTAAATATTACTTAAGATTTAAAATGATAAACATAGTTTTTCTAAATTCAACCAATTATTTTCAAAAAAAATAATTATAAATAATTTTTTATTCATTAAAAAGTTTCATAAGTTTTAAAACCAAATTTATTCTGTGATAATTTAATAAAATCCATGGTATAGGTATAAACTATGTTCTTCATTATTCACCTAAAAATAAAATATTTTAGAAAAATATAAAAAATGCACCCAAACATAATTTTCACACTATAAATTCAAAAATGAATTGTATACCATAAAATTAAAATTATAAAATTTATAAATTTATATTTAAAAAAACCAAGAAATGTATTTTAATAAAAAAAAAAATTTTATAGAAAAGTAATCATTTAAAATTTTGAGGTTATTAATATTATTTTGTATCAATTTCTAATTATTTGTTGTTAAAATATAAGTTTTAAATATTATATATAGTCATAATTATCTTTTAAAAGGGTTAAATTTAATATATTAGGTAAAATACACATCACTTTAGAAATAGTTCTTTGAAAAAATATCAATTTTTAACATTTAATAGTTTTTTATTACATTTCATTGATTATTTATCTTTTGACCATTAAATTTAATTAATTAATCAGAATTAAAATCCATTAATAATAATGTAAAAATAATAATGTGTATTTAATTTAAATATATATTTTTTAATAAATCATTTTATTATCTTTTTATTTACATGAGGTTGTACTGTTATTGTTATTTTCTCATTGATGTTTCATATCATATAGAATTATTGTAATAAGTCATGTCATAATTAATTTTATTTTAGGGTTTCATGTGTCACAAGATATTCAAAATTAAATTTATTTAATGATAAATTAATACTAAAATTTACGTTTGTTACAATAGATCAGCAATAATTTGTGAAAATTAACACAATTGTGTTAGAATCGTTAAAAAGTCATTAATTCGGTCCCCTTGAAATTATTATCCATAGAAAGTATTCAAAAATATATTATATGATTTTTAGTGTAAAGATAATTATAAAATAAATACCATAACATAAAGAATAAAAAAATTAGAATAAATTAAAACAAATTTTCCCTTTTTTGTTTTTCGTCATGTTCTCTATATGAATTCCTACCACATCAGTCTCCTATCATTCTCTAAAATAATTCTATCTCTTATAGTTAAATTTATTTGTCTTTATTAGTTACCAAAATCCTCACAACATGAATATTTATTTATTTTAGCCTTTCATTCCCTCTAATCTTGAATCTCACCCACTTATAACCTCCAAGTATTTTCATTATATTTTTAAGAAACTCCTTTATCACATATAAAAGTATGTCTTTATATTCTAGTGATGAAAATAGATCCCATATGATTTAAAGGATTATTATATCACTATTACACCTCTGATAATTGACCATGATAACAAAATAATTACTACATCTTGAATATTCAATATTGACCCATTATCTACATATATCACTACAATTCCTAAGAATTCAAGATTAACTTTTTTCATTCTATATTATCTACTTTTATTTTTATGGTTCACTTAGTCAGCCTCCTTAGTCATAACCTATTCTCTAATCATATAGATGATATAACACTAGATTTTAGTGCTTCTAATTATACAAATTTAGAATAAATCCTAAACCAAAACATGATGAGAGTAACCATACCACAGTTTATGTCTGATTTTGATTATTGAATCTAGAATATAGTATTCATGTTGTAAGGATATTTTTTATCATTTGAGATAATCTTATATTATGATTATTTAGTTTATTTAGTGGGTTAAATATTATAAGATGATATATAAATTATGTGAATGTTAAAATAATTATAAATAAGTCCCATATTTAATGTGATGGTTATTGAAAGTGTTAAGGTAGTGGAAAGCCAAAATTTAATAATTTTATAACATATGATACATTAGACTTCAATAGGATCCTTTATTCAATGATGTAGTTCTATTTATTTGATTGTATAGACCTTATTTTAGTATA
>CAUJRU010003430.1:0-21042 GCA_963277665.1 Viscum album | reverse complement strand
CTAAAGATTATCCAAAAAGTTAAAGATCTCACTAATATATTATCTTCATTCACATGAAGGGAATTGGTTTTATCACAACTATGAATAGTAATGGGTCTTATAAAATTTTTTGGAGATTCTAATGTCTAGTGGGTACGTTTTGAGGTTATAACTAGTTAGTTACAATGGAATAAACTTGACCAAACTTATCTATAATTAATACTTGGTATATATATTTAGGTACGCTTATTTTAGTATTTTTTTTATTTCATTTTAATAATTACTATCCCTATAAATATTGTTTATGGGTTTTTTTATTCAATTATATATAGACATAAATTTTCCTCACAAAAACTTTTAATTGTATCCGAGCTATTCTCAGTGTAGTTTTAATATTATGTGAATCATAAAAATTGAGAAAATTTTATTTTTTTTCCCAAGACAAGACTAAGTTCATAAAACCGCATTTTTTAAATAAAAAAATTGAAAAATAAATAGTATATTAAAATTGTCATGGTTTAAATAAACTACTATGAAAAATTGTCTTTTTGGAATAAAAACATCATGGTTTCATTATCATAAAATAAAGCATTGTTTGTGAAATTATATTACCAATGTTTCTTAAGAAAAACAGTCACAGTTTATGTATGTAATTACCTAGAATATTCCACCATCCAAAGAACTACCCAAATTGGATCACCACTTACCCAAGGGGAATTCCATGTCCCCATGATCTAGTGATAAGAATCAAGGTTTCAGATACATACATTGGGAATGTTCTTTCCCTTAAATCTGAGTTAAGTATAATTGATTTTTCCATAATTTCAGAATGAAACATCTATAGGTTGGATGTTCATTCCAAAAATAAATCAATGGATAGAAGAAAAAAAACATATATATGACCCCCTCAGCTCACCTCTAAACTTCATCAGTGGGCCAACATACCACCCCTCATCCCACAACCTACCTCAACTGTCATTAGATATAGAATCACCAAGTCTCCACATAAATAAAAAAATCTAAATATAACCATAACTAAAATCAGTTAAGAATTCATTTAAAGGGATACATATCAAAAAATCTATGAAACTAATGGAAGATCCTAAAAATAATATAATATGCACACTTCACCACATGGTATAAAATCAAACTAACCAAAAATACCAAATCAATAAACTCTCAAAGAGTGGTCAGAAGTAAATGATGAACCTTTAACTGATATAAAATATATGTAAAATCACATAAGAACTCAATAGCCCACCACCAACCAAATCACGAGCCTAACCTTTAGTTTTAAATCCATTTCAAGATATTTTGAAATATGATTTAAAAATTATCTTTCTTCTTTTCTTAAATGAAAATAATAAAAATTTAAAAAAACTCATACTAAACCATTTTAAACCAATACACCCCTTCTAAATCAAATTTTACAATCAAGGATTAAAACCTTCATTTAGAACAGTTTTCTAAACCAATTTAATATCCATTTTAAAGAAAATACACAAAACCTGCCTTATTAGTCTGTATATTACATAGTGAACACAATTCAAGAAGCATACAAAAAACTAATCAAGGGAAAGGTGACATAACTAATACAAGAAAATAAAATAACAATCAATAATAGGATATGAATCCCCTGCAAGAACCACCAGTCAAAGTGAAAGTATTAAGGGTTATCACCCAAGTGCTTGGGTAACACAACTCAAACTAATAACATGATTCCTTAGGTTAGTAATATAATCGTAACTTCTCTCAGTATCCCTATCGATCTACCTATCCATATAAATCATCCTAGAATCACATGACTTCCATGACCACTTCAATAATCCTAAAATATCAATTAGGTTATCTAGTAAACTAACATAAGTTGGAATGCATCCCACACTAAGGATTTCACTTATATAAAAGGATAAAAATTAAAACACCCTAAAACTAAATATCATATAACATATCATTATATAATTTCCAAGAATATGTGCCCCCTAAAGGGATGATTAGTTCAAAGAAGTGATAAAGGGGATAAAGAGGGTTTCAAATACACAATATACATTGAAAACATTTAAAGTTGGAATTCATGAAAATCTAACTTGGGTAAGCTAAGTATTTTTTAGTCATTTAAATCCATTTAAATCAATTAATAGGAAACTATAAAAACCATTAAATTTTCATTCAAGATATGGGTCACTTTTATTTAAAAACCACCTTCATTGCGATGCACATATAAATAATTACCTATATGAATATATATATAAAATAACCAAATGAACACATTCACAGATTCTCTTATGAATGTGTATATCCATACATATATATGTATACCTATATATGTTTATAATTTCACGTAATTCACCTTCAAACACAAAAAATTTTAATATAAATCATGGAAATATGTAACATGTTTTAAAACCAATTTTAAAGAGTGTATCTCAAAAATTAAATTTACTTGAGAAGCTTAAAGATATTTATTCATACATTCACTCCCCTAACACCAAACAATCCTTTAAAAATCCAATTGTAAAACTAAAGACACGAAGTACAATTTCCATTAAATTATTTAAAGTTCCAACTATGAAATTAAACTAAAAAGCATTTGGTGCAACTCATGAAATTTGTTTTTGACCCTTTATTTAAAATATGAAAACCTTTAACATCCAATGGAATTCAAGAAAAAACCTAGTTTCCACCTTATTAAATCGTTAAATATATTTACTTTTACCATTATCTAGAAAAATTATAATTTTAAAATCATAAGAAATTGACAATTCTAAAATAAAAAATTAGTATATGGGAAAACCAAACTAGAATAAATGGAGAATGCAATATAATGTCTCACCTTGTATAGTAACGGCTCTAATAAGTGTGGTAATGACCCTCTGAGCCCTAGAATCACAAAAAATAAAAAACTAGTCAATCTTGGAACCCATAAGGTTCGGCCAAACTAAATCACGATGAGGGATAAAAGAAATCGATAGTAAATAGAAAGGATAGGGAATATGAGACAATACCTAGGGGATTTGACGTTGAATAACCAAGAAAACATGAAATATATATCATGGGAGGAAGGTTATGAGTAGAGGGTAGGTTTGTATGTAATGCCCCAACCCTAGTAACCCAGTGTCGGTGAATTATTACATAACAGTGGCATGATTACAAGAAAATCATGTCTCGAAAGACCGATCAGTTTTTTATTGTTGGAAATAAGATTCATACATAAGTTAAAATTTACAACTTGAAAAGAAAAACAACATGAATTTATTCCATTGGAAACATCCAAGCCTCCAAAATAATTCCTGTAAGTCACTCATAACTAACTTCTTCATATCTAGGGAATATGAAACATAATAAAGGGGTGAGATCAAACGCTCAGTAAGGGTAAGAAAAACAGTGGAAGATAACATAAATTTTAATCATGGTGAATAATTGAAACCACATCCCTTTACCAATAATAAACTTGAAAACTTTTATGGCAGGAATATGATCTAAGTAAATAATGCCATAATAAAACATAATCATTGGTATTCTACTAGTCGAATGACCACATGAACCATCAATATTATTTCTATAATGAGGGAATGTATAATGTCGGACATTCTGAAACATTTTGTCAAAGCCTCGTACAAGACATCTAAAAATGATTAAGGCCTAGGCCAAACCCACATATCAAATTTGGAAAGGGCCTCGGCCAATTCCATGTCTAGTTGTCTCATGAGACCTACGGATGCATCAAGGAGATATAGCGAGCTCCACCCTTCACTTACTAAGTCTAGTACATTCCTCGTATGAAAAGGTTTAAACATATCATAAAAATTCGTATTAAAACTAGCATACGAAATGTCAATACATTAACCATAAACCATGAATGGTATAAAAATATCACATCCACAGTCAAACATATCACAAAACCTTCAATACAATATGGAAGTTTTGTATCATAATAAATCAATTTCAAATAAACTTAAAATCCATCAAAGGATGTTGACATAGATGAAATCAAAACCCTTTGTAAAGAAATATCTCTTTCTATTTTGAAATCATTTAAGAGTCACATAATTATTTACTTTTAAAATATTCTTATAAGCTTTTAAGTGAAGCTTCGACGATTTTATAATAGTAGAAAATAAACGCACCCGCCGTATAAGTTAAGAAAAGACATTCTTACCTTAAATTTGTCGAAAAGGTTTAAAAGTACCTTGTTTAGAAAATTACGGAAGGATTAATTTAAAAATACACAAGGGTATAAATGAATTTAACCCATTGTATAGTAAATAGTAAAAAATTTATGAAATACATTTTTAAGAAAAATGGTTGTGGATGATAAAGAGATCCCAGTAGATAATTACGTATAAACAACCTCGGATAATAAAGATATTGTGAAATTAACCCTTACCTTGTAATTTTCCTTGGTAGAGGGTAGGTTAACCTCCTTTATAATGGTGAAATAATTTCTATTAAATTATTCAAGAATCATATACATTAATATGATATCGTATATGATATTATAATATTGCCTTTTAGTATTATCGTTGTTTCAGTGTTAACTGATTTGTTCTCCTTTATACTCTTCTTTACGTAATTCATTTTTGTTATGAATAGGATGTATTTAATTTATATACAGAATGATATTATGTCATTAAACATTATTTTTAACCATAAAATGAAAATTATTCTTGAATGGATATGATGGGTAAATGAATCTCATCCTGTTCGTGGAGACGGTAATATGTACGTACGCACGAACGCTACTTCCATTTCATTTTTCATTTTAAAAGGATTCAAAAAAAATGATAAATAGGTATATTATTATTATAGTATAATATAATATCTTATATATGTTACTTATTTTCATTAACACCATTCTTTATATGTTCCATGCATGGTATGAACGAGTCATATCACTTTGAGGGGCGGTAGTCCGCACTTCATCAAATGAAATCGTTGTATATATATACAACATGAAACGAATAATGGTATGATATAAAATGGAATTAAAGAATCTTATATAGAAAATAAATATCATTGATATCATATTTAATTATATTGTCATCATAATGGCCACCATGAGAGGCGGTGGGAGATAATTAAACAATCATCGTTTCGGGAGGCGTTTGGTTGTCATCCACAGAAACATTATGTTCTTCACCCATTAGATGGGGGTGTGTGTAATTTTAATTTGAATACTTCTCATAACAATATCCTAGTATATTGAGTATACTTTTTTTGTAACAAAATAAAATAATAAGAAGAGTTTAGGGGTTGGAGAAGTAAAATAATATAAAAGAAGCTAAGAGAAATTGTTACCTTTAATTTGGGTAACTCCCTTTGGTTTGAACCAAAAAGGACCTTTAATTGACTTGTATCTAAGTTAAGGCATATATAAAGAGTATAGGGATGTAGGTAGTTTAATTGGGCCGAGTTAGGACGATCCAAAAGGCTTTAGAGGTGTGATGAATTGGTTAGAAGTGGTGTCTTTTTATAAGGGGGAGGAGGGGCTCTTTAGGAAAGATTGAAAATATTATTTTATTATATAATGGTATTCGGTTTCTAAAGGTAAAAAATTCATTAAAGTTGAATATAAGATGATTCATGATCGAAATGAAATCATCCAATAAGAATTGGACAGGTTTTTGGTATTATTTTATTCTTTATAATCTTATTTATTTAAATCATTTGTTAATGAGGTAAACACTACATCATTATTGTGTCATAAATAATTTAGTTTATTAGATGTCTAAAAATTATAAAAAAATACCATGAAATAGGAAATCTTTTTATCTTTATAATAAATATTTATAGTCAAAAAGATAATATATATGACCATATATAAAAAAAATTTCTAAAAGATATAGGCTTATGTCATTTTTGTATTTACTTTAACTTAATTAATATAAAGTGTGATTATCACTTACAGGTGGCTCCACGGGGTCCAAATATTTACCCCAAGATGACCATGGTCGGCAATTTATCAACCAATATGGTTATGTCACGTTTTAGGGTAATTTAGTATTGTTATAATATTATTTTTTACCCTTATTTTCCGGATTTAATCTTTAACCATGGTAAATAAAATATTTACCGATATAATTATTCAAAATGTCTAAAATTAAAGTTACATATTTACACAATTTGGATCTCTTGATTCTAAATATGTAATCTATTTTTCTAAATTCAAAACCCATATGTGGCAGAAATTAATTTAAAATTAATTTTTTTTGTCGAAACAAAAAGCGTGTTTTTAATAAATAATAACTATCAAAAGATTGACACTTTCTTATGTTTAGTTTAAATATGAAAATATTTCTAGTTACCAACATTAGATTAAATGGAAAAATTATAATCTAATTATAATTTGAAATAACTCAAATTTATAATTTATCACTATTAATTATTTTGATTAAAAAGGTTGTTTTTAATTAAAATTTAGTAACTTTCACTATTCATCCAAATATGAAAGTTATCAAAAAAGTACCAAAAATTTACCCTAAGATAATTTTGATATTCCAAATCCAAAAATTAATTCTATTTTACAATATTAAAAACAAAAATGGGAATTTATTAATTTAAAATTAATTCCCGCTGTCAAAACCAAAAGGCGTGTTTTTAAGAAATAATAATTATCAAAAGTTTGACACATGTTTATGTCCAATTTCAAAGTAAAATTTCTTACAATGACCATCATTGGATTAAATGGTAAAAATATAATCCATTTATACTTACAAACCATTAATATTTATAATTTAACAATATAAAATATTTTGATTAAAAAAGTTGTTTTCAGTAAAAATATAGTATTTTTCACTATTCACCCAAATATGAAAGTAATCAGAAAAACACCAAAACATTATTGAAACGAAATTATTATGTCCCGATTCTAAAGAAAAAGTTTATTTCATAAAATTTAATATATAAAAGTTTCAAATATTGGATTTAAAAATGTTTCACCATTAAAAGGCGGTAAAATTGTATTTTTTGAAAAATACTTCTTTTATCTGAAAAAAAAGGTATGTGTTCTTACATTAGGTCTAAGAAACTCATAATATTGATTCTAAAATTATAAGGATTATATAAAGTTCAAAATTCAGTTAGTACTATTCATAACCGCTTTTGAATGGCTTGTTTGGTAAGTCATGGTGCGCTAAATCTTGGTGTTGTGTGTAGTGCAAGTTATTGAATTACTTTGTAGAAATAACGTACTATGAAATCATGGGGTGTTACATTCTTCCCCCCTTCAATAAATTGTGTCCTCACAATTTGATATTTTTTTCAAAAATAAAATGTTGAAAATATAAAATACCTTTGGGAAAACCTACATCGGAAATTAGGTTAAAAAAATTAGTCTTAAAAAGAGGAAAAGGGAAATGAAAGGGTCTCCAACAAATTATGATCTCGGTTAGTAGAACATTAGTGGAAATTAGAGACATATAATTGGAGGAAAACGTAAATATTTATAGGTAGTGATTGAGTTCATCAATCACAAACAAGTGTAAAATTAAGGGCCTTAAATTCATTAATCTATGATGATTTAAAATACCATCGGTTCAACAAAACATATGGTGTTAGGATAAAAAAATTTTGTTTTAAAGTCCCTTCACTAAAGTATAAGAATTAATTTCTTCATAGAATAATAGAATAAGAAAAATATATACTTGACAAGTAGATTCTCCATCCTTTAACTAATTTCTACCAAAAAATCATCTTTCACTCTAAAAGATAATAGAACTTAAAAATAATATTCTATTTATCCTATTCTTATAGGGTTAAAAAATGAATTTATAATTCATCTACAAGAATGTTTTTAAAAATATACTACATTATACAATCCAGGACATCACGTGGGCCAGTGGTAGATGATACACCCTTGTCGCCCTTCAGTTGCGGGTTCAAGTCTCACGGCCTTGTCGTACGCAATGGGTTGTTGCAAGACCTCTGGGTTGTCCTTTTATGGAAATCCAAAAATAACCTTAACAATAGTATACAATGAAAAATATAATCCATTCCAATCTTTATACTTATCCAAAATACTTCTGTCCAAACTCTCAGTCCAAAATTTATTTGGAAGGTAAACATAATGTAGATCCTTTTTACCACATAATAACACATGAATACCTTCATCATGAATTATTTAAAAACACTAAAACATCATGAACTACCATAAAACCTTATTGAATACATTCATGCTCCCTTATTAATTATATAATACTATATATACTTCATCCATCCAAAAATGTTGTAAACTCCAACAATGATAGAATATACAAATCCTTAATCAGTTTCAAGGTAGTCAAGAATATCTAATATAATTTATCCAAATCAATCGGGTAATATTCCAAAATCACTACCTCGGTATCAGAACCATATTATGGTTTATCTTTCTCTCAACCATATATTTTCCAAAAATTTAACCTGCTATTGAGTCACTTTTCTTGGTTCCACACAGTCTCAAGTCCTTAATGAAATAGTACTACAGTGCAATCCTTATATACTCTTTAATTATTATAACCAGTAAATTGTTGATACTACACTCAAATAACATTATTCTCTAATAACAACATAAGAACTCTAATCATTCCTCCTCTTCTGTGGTAGTATCATAACTTGATTATTATCCAATAGCATCATTTGGGGAATACTCTGATGATTTGGACATTGGTTCGTGTAGTGTCCCAACTCCTTCACTAGTAGAAAAAAGGTCTTTAACGTCGGTTTTTTTTTATTTTTTACGTTGGTTTTTAACCGATGTTGAAGTAACCGACGTAAAAAATATGACTTTTTACGTCGGTTTTTGTAAACCGACGCCAAAAACAAATTTCAATTGCTTTTTTGCGTCGGTTTAGTAAAAAATCGATGCCAAATAAACGCATCTGCATCATATTTGGCGTCAGTTTCCTTAAAAACTGACGAAAAAAAGTTTAAAAAATAGTTTCGGCGTCGGTTCTTGAAAAAAACCGACGCCGTAAATGGAAAAAACTTATTTTTGGCATCTGTTTTTACAAAAACCAACACCAAAAAGCAATTTTTATTATTCGCTGTTTTAGAGCATTTCCTAATCGTTGATTTGACTGGTCGTGGAGCTAAAACGGAGTTACGGATCAAAAGTTATGGCCGTCAGAAGTTGAACATGTCAAAGTATCGATTGATATAATATATTTTAAAGAAAACAAGATAAACACAAGTTAAAATCACATACACCAAATGATATAAAATATACATAATACTTCAAACACATTTCAATTATTTTTCGATCTTCCATTGAAATGGTATGTTGTTTGTCATCATATCTCTTATATTTAGCATAGATCTCATGTGATAATAAAAAAGACGATCGATAATTAAACTTACACCAAGCTTGGTAAATGTCATCCGAATGTTTTATATTTTTAACACGATAATAAAAGTAAATCACCATTATATGAAATCTATTCGAGTTGCTTATAAATGGAGGACATTAATAATAAAGAAAATGAATGAATAGAATACGTACCGTATTCAAATTGACGATTGATGCCGCTTTGAAAACTTGATTGAATCAAAAAGGATGAAAATTATGAATGAAGGAGAAACAGATTTATATATAGTAAATGAAAATATTTTCGATTGAGTTGTATGAAAATATAGGCGAGATTTTAAAAAGTTAAACGCGCGTTGTGAAAAAAATTGAAATTTTGATCCCGCGTATTAGTGAATACTATTTGGCGTCGGTTTTGTTTGAAATCGATGCAAAAGAGAATATATTTTAGTCTTATGGCATCAGTTTTTTAACAAAACTGACGCCAAAAATTGCAATCAATATCATTTTTGGCGTCGGTTTTTAAATAAACTGATGCTAAAAAGATAAACAAAATACGTTTTGCGTCGATTCTTTTTAAAAAATGACGCGAAAAGTGAAAATAAATTGTTTTTCACGTCGGTTTTTAGAAAAACTGACGCGAAAAACAAAAAACAGTTTTGGCGTTGGTTTTTATAAAAACCAACGCGAAAAGTAAAAAAAATTATTTTTGGCGTCGGTTTTTTTAAAAACTGATGCGAAAAACAAAAAAAAAAAAAAAATTGGCGTCGGTTTTTATAAAAACCCACGCCAAAACATAAAAAACAATTTACCATGTTTTAGAAAATTTCTTAAGCTTCGATTTGACTGGTCGTGGAGCTAAAACAGAGTTACGGATTAAAAGTTATCGCCTTTGAAAGTTGGACTTAATTAAGACTTCTTTTAGAGAAGATCAACTTCCAACATCTATAACTTTTAATTCATAACTCTTTTTTTGCTCCATGACCAGTCAAATCAAAGCTTAGGGAATTATCTATAGGAATGTAATTTTTTTTTACATTTTTGGTGTCTGTTTTCATAAAAACCGACATCATAACGTTTTTTTTATATTTCTGCGTTGATTTTTTTAAAAACCGACGCCAAAACTAATCTTTTTTTAGTTTTCGGCATCGGTTTTTAAAAAACCGACGCCAAAACGTATCCGCAAAAATATTTTACGTTGATTTTTAAATAAACCGATGCTAAAAAGATAAAAAAAATATGTTTCGCGTCGGTTTTTTTTAAAAACCGACGCGAAAAACAAAAAAACAGTTTTGGCGTCAGTTTTTATGAAAACTGACGCGAAAAGTAAAAAACATTCTTTTTGGCGTCTGTTTTTTTAAAAACTGACGCAAAAAACAAAAAAAAAGAATTTTGTCATCGGTTTTTATGAAAACCAACGTCAAAACATAAAAACAAAATTTACCATGTTTTAGAAAATTTCTTAAGCTTCGATTTGACTGGTCATGGAGCTAAAATGGAGTTACGGATTAAAAGTTATGGCCTTTGAAAGTTGGACTTAATTAACACTTCTTTTAGAGAAGATCAACTTACAACATCCATAACTTTTAATCCGTAACTCCGGTTTTGCTCCATGACCAGTCAAATCAAATATTACGGAATTATCTATAGTATTGTAAAATTGTTTTACATTTTTGGCGTCGATTTTCATAAAAACCGACATCATAACTTTTTTTTTTATTTTTTCATGTCGGTTTTTAAAAACACCGACGCCAAATCATTTTTTTCATTATTTTTTCGCGTCGGTTTTTTTAAAAAACCAATGCCAAAACTAATTTTTTTTTGGTTTTTGGTGTCAGTTTTTAAAAAACGGACACCAAAACGTATCCGCAAAAATATTTTACGTCAATTTATAAGAAACCGACGTCTAATTGACGATGTTAAAAATGATTTTTCTATTGCAGATGAAGAATTGTACATTTGAAAACTTTTTCTTATCCTAGTAGTCACATAAATGGTGTCCTTTTCTCCACACTTATAATAAACTCCCATTCCATTCATGCAAGTTCTAGGGTGTTTCTTTCTATAGTTATCCCATATGGGAAAATTCTTCTTTTCCCTCTTCCCTTTATCCATCTTTTTCTTTTTCATCCTTCTCTTCTCTTGCTTCCCTTCAAAGCCGTAGGACTCAGAGAATTCTTTACTTATCTTATTAACACATGATATTATTTCTTCATATGTTGAGAATACATGGGAGACTATTTCCCTTCTAAATTTTTGCTTAATAAAGTGAAAGATATGATCCTTCTTACTCTTTGGATAATACATATTGCTGGAGTTCACATTCCTTCTTCTGGGCACCATTTCTATACAATAGCATAAACTAGGTCAGTTTGTGAATCGCAATGAATAATTCCAAGCATATAAAATACCTAACATAAATTGAATAGTTTATGGATATAATCTATAATCATAAAGATGTTTTCATTGAGTAAGTATATATACTCATAAACCCTTCATAATGATTTGTAAAGAAAATTAGAATTATCATAAGCATTTCCCCTGGGAGTGTCGTAACCAAGAGTGCAGCAAGGCCCATTTTCGTACACCAGTTCTCGTTCGATTCTAGCTCTAAGCGGTGTTTTCGGGTTTTACCCCTAAGTACATTTGTGCCAGAGCTACCTCTACCTGCTCGTATCTAGACAGGGATGTATTTCTAAGAAAACTCACAAAATCTCTACAATAAAAAAATTCTATGAAGTTCTTCTATACTAATCCCCAAATTCCATCTTAGGTCTATGTTATCTAACCAGATTTTATCTAAATCTAGATTCCAAGGTTTGTACAAAACTTTCTTTGATACTAATTGTAACTCCCCGACCCCAGTTACCCAAAGTCGGTGCATTATTACATAACATTGGCATGATCACAAGGAAATCATGTCCCGAAAGACCGATCAGTTTAGTATTGTTGGAAATAAGATTCATACATAAGTTCAAATTTACAACTTGAAAAGAAAAACAACACAAATTTATTCCATTGGAAGCATCCAAGCATCAAAAATAATTCATGTAGGTCACTCATAACTAACTTCTTCATATCTTGGTAACATGAAACATACGAAAGGGGTGAGCTCAAATGCTCAATAAGGGTAATAAAAACAGTGGAAGATAACATAAATATTAAGCATGGTGAATAATTGAAACCACATGCCTTTAACAATAGTAAACATGAATACTTTTATGGTAGGAATATGAGCTGAGTAAATAATTCCATAATAAAACATAATCATTGGTATTCTGCTAGTCAAATGACCACAAGAACCATCAATATTATTTCCATAATGAGGGAACGTATAATGCCGGACATTTTGAAACATCTTTTCAAGGCCTCGGCAAAGATGTCTAAAAATAATTAAGGCCTAGGCCATAACCACATATCAAATTGAGAAAGGGAATCGTCAAATTCCACATCTAGTTGTCTCATGAGACCTACCGATGCATCGAGGAGCTATAGCGGGTTCCCTCGGTCACTTACTAAGTCCAATACATTCCTCATGTAAAAAGGATTAAACATATCATAAACATTCGTATTAAAACTAGAATTTGAAATTTAAACACATTAACCATAAACAATGAATGGTATAAAAATAGCACATCCATAGTCAAACATATCACAAAACCATCAATACAATATAGAAGTTTTGTATCATAATAAATTAGTTTCAAATAAACTTATAATCCATCAAAGGATGTTGACATAGATGAAATAAAAACCCTTTTTAGAGAAATATATATTTCTATTTTGTAATCATTTAAGAGTCACATAATTATTAATTTTGAAAATAATTTTATAAGCTTGTAAGGGAAGATTTCGTGATTTTATAAAGGAGGAAAATAACCGCACCATCCGTATAAGTTAAAAAAAGACATTCTTACTTTAAATTTGTCGAAAAGGTTAAAAAGTACCTTGTTTGGAAAATGTCGGAAAGATTCCTTTAAAAATACATAAGGGTATAAATGACTTTAACCCATTGTCTAGTAAATAGTAAAAATGATATGAAATACATTTTTAAGAAACATGGATGTGGATGATAAAGAGATCCCAGTAGATAATTACGTATAAACAACCTCGGATAATAAAGAGATTGTGAAATTAACCCTTACATTGTACTTTTCCATCGTAGAGGGTAGGTTAACCTCTTATATAATGTTTAAATAATTGTTATTAAATTATTCAAGAATCATATACATTAATATGATATCATATATGATCTTCTAATAATGCCTTTCAGTATTATCGTTGTTTCGGTGTTAACTGATTCATTCTCCTTTATATGCTTGGTTACGTAAGTCATGTTTTGTTATGAATATGATATATTTTATTTATATACAGAATTATATTATGTAATTAAACATTATTTTTGACCATAAAATGAAAATTATTTTTGAATGGATATGATGGTGAAATGAATCTCATCGCGTTCGTGGAGACGGTAATCCGTACGTACGCACGAACGCTACATCCATTTCATTTTTCATTTTAAAAGAAATAAAAACCAAATGATACATAGGTATATTATTATTACAGTATAATATAATATCTTATATATGTTACTTAATTTCATTAACACCATTCTTTATATGTTCCATGCATGGTATGAACGAGTCATCTCAATTTGAGGGGGCGGTAGTCTGCACTTCCTCAAATGAAATTATCATATATATATACAACATGAACCGAATAAAGGTATTCTATAAAATTGAATTACAGAAGATTATATAGAAAATAAATATCATTAATATCATATTTAATTATAGTTCCATCATAATGGCCACCATGAGAGGCAGTAGGAGATAATTGAACAATCATCGTTTCGTGTGGTGTTTGGATGTCATCTACAGAAACATTCTGTTCTTCACCCATTAGATGGAGGTGTGTGAAAGTGTAGTTTGAATACTTTTCATAAAAATATCCTAGTATATTGAGTATACTGTTGTTGGTACAAAATAAAAGAATAATAAGATTTTAGGGGTTAGAGAAGTAAAATAAAATAAAAGAAGCTAAGATATATTGTTACCTTTAATTTGGGTAACTCCCTTTGGTTTAAACCAAAAAGGACTCTTGAAGTGCCTTCTGCCTTAGTTAATTCTTCTAGGAGGGGGAGAGGGATTTAGGGAGATTAATTGGGCAGATTTTTTATGAGACAAAAGGCTTTAGAGGTGTGAGAAATTGGTTAGAAGTTGTGTCCTTTTATAAGGGGTAGGAGGGGCTCTTTATGAAAGATTGAAAATATTATTTTATTATATAATGATATTCGGTTTCAAAAGGTCCAAAACTCATTAAAGTTGAAGATAAGATGACTCATGATCTACATGAAATTATCCCATAACAATTGGATAGGTTTTGCGTACTATTTTAGTCTTTATAATCTTATTTATTTAAATCATTTATTAATGAGGTAAACACTACATCATTATTGTGTGATAAATAATTTAGTTTATTAGATGTATAAGAATTATAAAAAAATATCATGATGTAGGAAATCGTTTTATCTTTCTAATGAATATTTATAGTTAAAATGATAACATACATAACCCTATGTAAAAAAATTTCTAAAAGATATATGCTTTTGTCATTTTTTATTTACTTTAACTTAATTAATATAAAGTGTCATTATCACTTACAAGTGGCTCCATAGGGTCCCAAAATCGACCCAAAGATTCACATGGTCAGACATTTATCAACCAATAGGGTTAGAATACGTTTTATGGTAATTTAGTATTATTATAAAATTATTTTTTACCCTTATTTATCAGATATACCCTTTAACCATGGTAAATAAAATATTTACCGAAGTAATTATTCAAAATGTCTAAAAAAAAGTTACTTATTTACACAATTTGGACCTCCTGATTATAAATATGGAATCCATTTTTCTAAATTCAAAACACATAAGTGGCAGAAATTAATTTAAAATTAATTCCCGTTGTCGAAACAAAAAAGCGTGTTATTAACAAATAATAACTATCAAAAGATTGACACATTCTTATATCCAGTTTAAATATAAAATTATGTCCAATGCACAACATTGGATTAAATTGTAAAATTATAATCTAATTATACTTTAAAATAATTCAAATTCATAATTTATCACTATTAATTATTTCAATTAAAAAAGTTGTTTTTAATTAAAATTTAGTAATTTTCACTATTCATCCAAATATGAAAGTTATCAAAAAAAGTACCAAAATTTCACCCTAAGATAATTTTGATATTATGAATCCAAAAATTAAGTCTATTTTACCAAATTAAAAACATAAAAGTTTCATTTATTAATTTAAAATTAATTCCTGCTGTCAACACCAAAAGGCGTATTTTTAAGAAATAATAACTATCAAAAGTTTGACACTTGTTTGTGTCCAATTTCAAAGTGAAATTACTTAAAATTACCATCATTGTATTAAATGGTAAATATATAATATATTTATACTTCAAAACCATTAAAATTCATAATTGAAAAATATAAATTATTTTGATTAAAAAGTTGTTTTCAGTTAAAATATATTGTTTTTCACTATTCACCCAAATATGAAAGTTATCAGAAAAAACACCAAAACTTTATTGAAACTAAATTATTATGTCCCGATTCTAAAGAATAAGTTTATTTTGTCAAATTTAATATAGAAAAGTTTCAAATATTGGATTTAAAAAGGCTTCTCCACTAAAAGGCGGTAGAATTGCATTTTTTTTAAAAATACTTCTTTTTTATGAAAAAAACTATTTGTTCTTACATTATGTCTAATAAACTCATACTATGGATTCTAAAATTATAAGGATTATATAGAGTTAAAAATTAAGTTAATAATATTCATAACCGCTTTTGAACAGCTTTTTTGGTAAGTCATGGTGTGATAGAACATGGTGTTGGGTGTAGTGCAAGTTATTGAATTACTTTGAAGAAATAACGTACTATGAAATCTTGGGGTGTTACAGTGTGAACATGGGGTTTTAACCTAAGTGAGAGGGGTGTATAGAGAGAGGAGAACCCTATAAGGGTGTCTGTGCAAGGGAGTAGGCCACGGGTTGAGGGTGTCATATAAGGGATCCCGACCAAGGGAGGGGGGAGAAATGAGCATGATGCTCTATAGGGGGTGTGATTACATATGGGAGGATATTAATCTCACTTTTACATTATTTTTAATCAAAATTATTATTACAATCATTATTTAATTTTTCTTATAATTAAATATTACTATTTATTATAATTAAAATCATTACTTACTCATATTTTAACTTAAAATTTTTTAAAACATAAGGCCGAGAATTTCATAAAATTTAAGTTAATAAAAAATATTATAATGTAATACAAAATAATCCAACAGTATCATGGTGGGTGTTACAATCTCCTCACCACAAATATTTTGACCCCTATAATGACTCTGGTGAATATAAAAGGCAACCATAAAGGGAAAAAATTTCACTTGAAGAGAAAAGGTAAACTAATCATATGTATCCCCACAATTTAGAAATTTTATAAATTGTGTAATAGTAACTAGAAACTATGACAGAAATCATCCACAAAAAACAATCAAACACCCAAAAAGTGAGAAACCATAAACATACATCCATAATGTGGATCCATTGAATACTTATAACCCAAGATAACCAAAATCAAAGCACATAAGAACATAAAAAATGATTTTTTGTTTTTTGATTGTCTTAAAGATAACTACGAACCCTGACAATAACTGCTTCAAAAAGTGCCTACATTTCTCTCATCATGTTTTGCTGATTGTGCCAACCATACCATCTAAACTGCTTTATCCGTCTGAATAATAATACCCATCAATTCTTGGTACCACATCCCTAATCAATCATTACAAATTTATCTAGTTCCATATTTTCTCTAAGCACATTGTGATGATCATACCAACTAATATAATGACTTGGAGTCTATGCCACCATGATATATAGAATAATGACCTAGGGAATGAACCATACAAGAATAAAAACCTGGGGAACACTCCATCCCAATATGCTAAATTTTTCTTGAAAGTTGAGCCTTGGTAGTGTGGGGGACTCAACCACACCCGCCAAATACCCCATAATCTCTAGTATATAGCACATGGAAATAAATATGATATGCTTAAGACCAATATAATACATACTCACAATCAATGGTAGCCCTAAAAATATTATCAAAACCACCCTACAAGGGTTCTTTTCATTAGTATCACAGACCACCCAAGAAGGTGTATTTTTTTATAATCACATACCACCCTACAGGGGGTTTTTTCATTAGTATCGTATACCACCCTATAAGGGATATTCTCTTTATAGTATCCCAATCCACCCTAAATGGGTATTTTCTATAATATCATAAACCGCCCTAAAAGTTTTTTTCATTAGAGTGTCACAAACCACCCTATAGGGAGGTTTTCTTTATTGTGTCATGGACCACCCAAACTGGGTTTTTTATTTAGAGTATCACAAAACACCACAAATGTTTATTTATAATATCCGAGATCATCCTAAAAAGGATTTTTTTTCTTTTTATAAAATCAAAACTAACCCCATTTGAATTTACCATAGAATCATAATCAATTCATATCATATATAATCATTTACCACATAATATGAAATTACTATTTCATTTCAAAAATTTCAATTCAAAAAATCTCATTAATCATTTCAACGAAAGATATATCAAGGAACTATAATTATCAATTCATGCCATTACAATTCAATACCATCAACTATTTAAAAATTTCATCTTTTTTACCATATACATTTACTATTCCAATAAACAAATATCAATTTTTGATTCTATCTATGACCTCTATAGAGAATCACCCACCACATTGCTTAAAAATATATTTAATTAAGGCTCATAACCAAGGAAATCTAAAGCGTAAATCAACTTATAAATTCAAGTCCAATGTTATCTAATGCATATGTTTGGATAACCTTCCATTTAGGTCCTTATATCATTAGGAATATGGGATTAAAAAAGAAAATGGCATAATTATAACACTTAATCAATTCTGCAGTCAACACAAGGTAGGTCGTCATGAACACACTTTGCATACACTTAAAAATTATGACAAACTATCGAGAAAATTTTAGGACCACCTACCCAGAAATTTTTCAATCACTTTTAATTATTTTCATGGACCTTACAGCCTTGTCCCATCACAGACCATGGACAAGGAAAAAAAATTAAACCCATAAAATAAATAATTAAATTAAATTTTAAAAAATAAACCCCAAAAATCCCCACTGATTAGCTGGTGGCCCACTAGATAGATGGTGGCCACAGGTGGGAGCCCGAGATACATCCAAATGACTAGAAATTAGATGCCATCAGGCTACTAAATTTCAGCTACTAATCGACTTCATCCCTTTTGTCTACTCTCTAGATCACCTAGGATAGCTTTTGAGCCTCAACCCAAGTCTGAAAACATCATTCTATTATGTTTCAAATCTCAAAATTACAATATGATACTTAATTCTTATAACTACACCCTAAAACCCAAAAGTTTTCATTAAAACCAAAAAAACAATAAATTATATCCTTTTATATCACTTTACTAAAACCAATATTGTCCCAAAAAATAATTTTAAATGTAATTTTTATTTTCAAAACTAAATCAAAAATAAAATCCAAAATTCCAACCTTTTTTAAAATTACTGGATCTATGAGTTGTCTCAATTAAAACCACTTTCTAAAATCAATTACATATGCCTTGTACCATCACATGAGTTTTCTTTTCCAAAAAATATTTTTCTTAGAAATTAATCATTTTAAAAATCATTGACTTGTAGAATCCATGAAATTCATAATATTAAATCAATCATTTAATTGGTTAAACATCAAGCCCCATGAATCCACAATTAGATAAATCAACCCATTTTGATCTATATAAGAAAATATTATTTTTATTATAATTTTCTTCAATTAATAATGGATCCCAATAAGGTGTCATCAAAATCCAAACTAGTTTCATCAACATATCACAAGACCTCCCTTTTTTCTCTAACCATTTCCATTTCCTCCCATTGAAATCTAAGAACCAGAGTTTCTAAATAGAAGAACCAAAATATGAGGATGAATCATGCCTAAATTGTTTATATAGTGATGTTATATTCACCAATCAAGCATTGGTTTCTAAAATGGGTCTAAGATCAAGCAATTGGTCTCTCTAAGGTTCATTGGTACATAAAAACCAACATTGCAAACATGAATTTGTATCCATTTCAATTCAAAAACAAAAAACTATCTAACTATCCAACAACCCATTCCAATAAGGACCAATAACATTACCATATATCCAATTATAATCAAAATAAAAAACCAAAAATAAATCCAATATCAACTTCACCTAGAAACTCAAGGTTTAGATTGGAAAAGGATAGTTAGTATCTCTTTTAGAAGTTACAACTAGAGTCTAGAAAATCCAAATCCCATGATATAATTTTTTAAAAAATATAAAAAGGAACATCTGATACCGTTTTTAATGTCCTACTCAATTATTTCATCCAAACCTACTCTCTAATAACCCCAAGGGGCATTCTCGATTCCCATGGTCCAACAAAAAGCACTAGAGAATATGATACTTACATTTTGAATGATCTCACTCTTAATTTATAGTTAATAATATCATAATTTTTGAAAAAACAAATAGTACGAACCATCCATTAATCAGTCATCCCTGCAAAAAATGAATCAAAAAATATAAACACAACATAAACAAGCATGATATATAAATCCCTCAGATCACCTCTAAACTCCCTCACCAAGCAAGCATACCTATGTTAACCCACAAGCTTTCTCAACAAGTTATATATCACTAATCTCCCATTATCCACATCAATAATATTATCCACTAGAAACCATAACTAAAAGCAGTAAATAATTCTTTTAGAAGGACATACACTAGACATTATATGAAAGTAAAGTAATGTAATAAAAAATCTTATAATAGGAACTCTTAGTTGAATGTGATAAAATGAAACTAACCAAAAATCCCCAATCAATTAACCCTAAAAGAGTAGTTATAGTCCAATACTAAACATAAACCTAAGATGTAAAATATGTGTGAGAGAATAAGAGTTCAGAAGGACACCACTCACCCTTCCATAATCCTTACATTTAATTTTAAATTTATTTCATAATAGTTTGAAATATGATATAAAAATAGTTTTCCTTTTTTCATTAAATGAAAAAAATATATTTAAAAACATTTTTTTGACCTAATAAAGTATAAAAAAACACTCATTTTGAATCCACATTCAATACCCAACAATTACCAACATTCAAAGTAAAAGTGTCAAGGTATATCCCTCTAGGGATAGTGTAATATGATATAAAATAAATCCATGAATACCCAGGCTGACATTATAATCCTATCCTATCTTAGTAGCCATGTTGAGCTTGTTTAACCTATCAACTATCCCAAAACTGCACCGTTTTAATGACTACAAGAACAATCATGTTATCTCATTCAGGTTATCTATTGACATGACCTTAGTTATCACGCAACCCACACTAATTTATACACATCCATAAAATCATATAAAATAATTTATCCTCCCACTAAACACCCTCAACAACATTATTAAAAATTTTCTAAGAATTGTTAACACCTAAAGGGGTTATCAGAGCAATGAAACAATCACAGGGATATATAATGTTTCACCGATATAAGAGATGTTCAAAACATTTAATGTTCCAACTGGACCTCATTGAAAACCCAAATCTGGTAGGCCAAATATTTTTTATCACTTTAAAACGATTT
>CAUJRU010003429.1:0-48246 GCA_963277665.1 Viscum album | reverse complement strand
AAGCATCGGCATATACAACTCATAACTTTTATTTAAATAGTTCTATTCCATTATAAAATCCCCAAACTAGATATGTATACATATTTGATGTTATGTTTATTAAATTAAAAAAATTAAATTCAAAATATCTTCCCATTACTGAATGGGGAACCAAAATATGGATAATTATCACCACATATATATAGGTTTTCTTAAATTCAACTATTGTAAATATTTAATGACTTCAAATTTACATTGAGGTTAATTATTATTTTATCAGTAAATGTCACACCCCGACCGCGGACATCAGTAATTTGTCTCCTCTCTTGGTCCCGATTTAAATTTTTCGAAAATTAATTGTGATTGGCGGTTTCGCACCGGTGCGCGGTCACCGCATCGTTAGCGGTGACCGTGCGTTCATCCCGGGTGACAGTGTGTTCACCCGGTGTTTTAAATATTATAATTTTTATGTTGGTATTTTATTGTTAATACCTTTTTATATGTGTTATTATTATTGTATATATGTTTATATACGTTTATATACATATATGCGTAATAATGTATGTATATGTATAGATCTATATGTATAAATATATGTATATGTGTAACATCTTTACATTATTTTATAATTATTATTTTAAATATTTGGTCAAAAATAATTATTATTTGAATTAACTAATTTATTATTTGTTATTATTATAAGTTTTATTATTATGATATAAGTCTTATTGTTATTAAAAATATATGTTTTATTATTATTATTATGATTATAATTATTGTTTTTATCACATATATATATATATAGTATAAACCTAACCCTAATGCTACCTCCTCGTAGCCGCCACCCCCCCCCCCCCCTCACCTCTCTCTCTCTCCAGCCTCCCTCCGCCTTCGCCACACCCAGCAGCAGCCCCGCCGCGCAGCTCTCCCTCTCCTTCTTCCTCTCAGCCGCACCAAGCCGCCGCCTGCATCCCTCCCCACTCTCCGTCGCCGTCCCAGCGACCCGACCTCCCCCCCCCCCTTGTCCAAGCATCGCTTCCTGTCTTGCTGCACCCGCCGGCGCCCCAGCCTCATCCCGGCTTCTCCGGCCTCCCCTCCATCAGCGCCGACCCACTGCCCCGCCTCCCGGCTCCCGAGCCTTGCACCAGCCGCGTTGCCCCTCCCTGCTCCCTCTCCCTGTCCCGAGGCCGCACCCAGCCGCGCCGTCCCCGTTCTCCATCCCAGCCGTCCCGGCTTCCGCCTCCGCCTCCCGTCGAGCCGGCCTCCCTGTTTCTGGCCCTCCCCTACTGCTCCCAGCCCGCACCGCCCTCTCGCCTTGCGCCAACCCCGACCGTCGCGCCCCTCCTTCCTAGCACCGGCACACACCCCCCTGCCCTGGCCTCCCTCCTTCAGCCCGCGCCTGACCGCCGCTCCGCTCCCTGCCGCGTCGCTGTCCCGGCCTCCCTGCTCCGCCGCCTCCCGCGCGAACCCCCCCCAGGCTGTAAGTTTATTTTATTTTTTCTTTTTCATTTTTGTTTGTTTGTTAATTTTAATTTTATAACGATTAATTATTTTTATCATATTAATAACATTATAATTATGTTATTATTATTATATTATTATTATTATTGTTTTATTATTATTATTATGTTAATATTATTTTATTATTATTTTTATTATGTTAATATTACTTTATTATTATTATTGCTATTATTGATATATTATTATTATGATAATTATATTATTATTGTTATTGTCATTGTTACGACTATATTATTATTGTTATTATATTAATACTGATATTAACATTATACATTGGTTACTGCTATTATATTATTATTACTGACCGTTACACCCGTTTTTCGGTCTACTGTTTTAGGATCTGTTTGACGGCGCAATTTGACGCGCCATTTTCGCAACGGGAGTCTTGGGCCGTGTCATTCGTCATTCCGATTCGAGGTAGGTCTCCCTTTGCACTCGCCTTTAAATTTAGAATTTGTTTATTCCTTGACTTTTTATTAAGTTTCAGCAAATTCAAAAGTATTACTATTAGTTATCTATAGTATGGTGATCTGCTGATGATAAAAGTTGTTTTAATTCTAGCGTTTTCATTAAAAGCGTTTTCTTGGATTTAATTGTGTGCTCCCATAGTAGTGTTGCTAGATGGTTCTTCCTGAATAATGAAATACATGTTGAATTGGGTTTTGAAATGTTTTTGGCATGTGAAAATTAGTAGATGTATTTTTTTTATGGAAAATGGTGTTTTCTTATAACCTTGATTAGAGAAAGCGTCGTGTGACCCTTTGAAATTGTTTTTGGAAACTTTATGGGTGGTTCTTGGTTGACGAAAGATGTTTTCCCTTGTTGTTTTATTAAAAAATAATGCTTTCTATGTTGTGAAAGTTGTTTATGTTCTTCTGTGAGAGTTTCCAAAAAGTGGTTTTTTTGCGAAATGATTAGGTAATGACAATTATATTTTTAGAAATGTATTTTTGGCGTGCGTGAGTTTTGAAATATTGTTTGGGTGTGGAAATGGTGACTTTTGTGTGCGATATCTTGTTTGGCCTGCGATATGAGGAAGAAATATACTATGTGAATGTGAAGCTTGTTTGAGCACACGGGGAAACCCTGGGTATCTAGGTGGGCGGACTAGAACTAGTGCGCTAGTGAGCCGGATGGGTGTCGTCCCTGTTTCACTTAGCTGGATTGACGATTGCAACACTAACTAAACATATGATATCTGAGGGTCCTGGCCTTCTAAGCCACGTGTTCTGAGGGTCGTGGCCTTCTAAGCCACGTTTTCTGAGGGTCGTGGCCTTCTAAGCCACGTTTCACCGAGACACGAGGTTCTAGGGTCCCACGCGAGCTAGATGAACCTTACGGGGTTTTACCCATAGTGCTCTACCATCTCTGGCGTGGTGCCTTCCATCGGCATACGGGGGACCACTTGGGTGTGAGTGTGTGCATGTGTGAGTATGTGTGTGTGTGTGTGTGAGTGTGAGTGTGTGTGTGTGTGCCCATGGTTTTTGCTGATAACTTCTGGTTTATTTTTACTTGTACTTGGTTTTCCATGCCTGTTTACCTTTACATGCACTTGTTTCCCTGCTTGTTTTCCTTCAGTCATATTTCACAGCCTATACTGTTAGACTTTGGGAAAAATGGTTTTCAAATTAAAATGCTTTATTCTCTTTGGGTTGGATTTGAAAATGTAACACTTTGCTTATCAGAATGATTTTAAAACTAATGGAATGGAACTAACTTTCAAAAAGGAATAAGGGAAATGTCTCGTGTTTGATTTTCAAGTAAAGCACTGTGAAAACTTACTTTTATACATTATAGCTCAAACCTGGATTATGTAGATTCCTTATTTACTGGCAGTGCATTGGGATTTGTTGTGGGGCTCACCTACTGAGTACTTTTGTGCTCACACCTATCTTTTACCTTTTCAGTTGCAGGTTCCTTGTTTTCAGGTTTTCCTTGCTTGAGTCGCTCAGTGTGGGAGCGACGTTGGTTGTAGTTGGGTGGTGACCCGAGAGGTCACGTGGAGGTATGTCGTGGTGTAGTTTTGTTTGTGTCTTTAGTGTTTGTTTGTTTGTTTGGTTTATATTCGTTCTTTTGATCCTGTTTTTAGTTTGGGCTAAAATCGTTCCCAACGATTGAAATTTTAATGCCCGACACTTGTTGCCATCCCGTGGGGATCGGGAACGCCCCTCGGGACTTGCAGCGGACCGGCTCGGGTGCCCGGTTCAGGGTCGACCCGGGCTGGTTCGTGACAAAATGGTATCAAAGGTGGTTCTTGTTATTTGGGTTGTCCGGTAGAAGGAGATTAGGACTGTCGGAACTCGAGGGGTAGGTGCGGGAAGAGCGTCGCGAACTCTTGCTCGCACTGATCTTCAAGTTACCAGGGGTAGTTCGGGAATTGTGTCCTTGTCATTTCTTGTTTGCCTTGGATTGAGAGATGACAATGGAGGCAAGCCGACGTTACATCACGATTTCACATGGAGTAGTGACCCATGTGGAGTCCGAGTACATGGTTTGAATTCCTCCTGGTGGTTGACGCTGACTTGGGACATGGCCCACTACCATGTCGCTAGGTTGAGCGTGACTACTGGTCCCTCACTTCAGTGGTTGATGCAAATTTGGATCCTGCTTTTGTTTTGGTTTGTGTGAGTGCGTTGTTTGAAATGAAAAAGTATTTTTGAAAATTGGACTGGTTTCTTTTAAAAGGAATTTAAATGTATGAAATGGGTTTTAAAACTGAAATCTCTTGATTTGGAAATCTGTTGTTTTCTTGGAATTGGATAAGAATGATTTGGGTTGAAACCTCGGTTCCTCTTTATGAATGTTTGCAGATGTGTGAGAATGCATGGAAAGTGTGTGTTGATGCACGTATGAATGGAATGTGGATGAAGACATGTGCAACGGTTCATGAGATTACCTGGGTGTGTATTTGAAGTTAAAGGCATGACTTTGTTTTCTAAATTGGTTTTAAATGGGAAACGGTTTTGGAAAGTTTTGGTTTGAAAGTGGATTGGTTTTTGGAAAGTGATCTTGAAAAAGGGTGGTTTTGAAATCAAAAATGAAATGGGAATTTTAAAGAGGAGAATGTGTTTTGGGTTGTGTTGTATCTGTTTGGTCCTTGTGCTGACTGTTTTTGATGAAGACGCTTTTATTGATGTTGCTTCGATTTGATGTTGGTTTTGGCTTTGAGTTTTATATATCGCTCAGGAAATGCCGCCCAGAAAGGCCTCTAAGGATTCAGATAAGTCATGCCCAGTTTTTGGTCCTTCTCAGACTTTGCCTATTCTCCATGGTGATCAAGGTCTGTTAGAGGCAGTGGAATGGCTCGAGGAAGTGGGGTGTGTCTTTAGAATGTTGGGAACTCCCGATAATGTTAAGGTTCCTGCAATTATGGAATTGTTCGAGGGTCCAGCTCTGGACCAGTGGAAGATGGTTACCCCACCGTCAACGCAAGGTGAAATGACGTGGGATGTCTTTAGAGTCGTTTTCATCCAGTGGTTTGTACCTGAGGAAGTGAAGCTGGAGAAAAAGGGAGAGCTTGTGCATATTCAACAAGGTCAACGGACGGTGAAGGCACATATTGACCATTTCAAGGAACTAATTCCCTTTTTCTCTAGATGTAGCGTCGCATGAACTCAGGAAGGTCTATCTTTTCACTGGGGGTCTTCATCCAGAGATCAAGGAGCGAGTCCTCCCTTATAAAGACCTTTGTTTCGAGAAGCTGGTAGAGGAAGCTTTCTTGGCTGAGTTGGTTTCCGGTGTGCGGGTGGTTAGTGATTCAGCGTCCCCTGTTGTTGTTCGTAAGAGTTCCCCCTCTGGTGAGGAAAAGACGCCAGAGAAACCAGTTCCTAATGAGTTTTCCCCTTTGGTCCCAGCTTCCAGTTCATCAGATCGTTCGATGGTATGCTTTCAGTGTGGTCGTTTCGGGCATTTAAAGTCGTCTTGTCGCAACCCTCCGAAGACGTGTCATCGATGCGGTTGTCTAGGTCATCTGGAGAAGTTTTGCAGGAAGCGTCGTTTGAAGAGGATGCTGTGATGGGAGAATGTCAGTACCTGACTGTGAGGCAGAAGATGCTTCAGCCATCAGAGCCCCAACCACAAGTCTCGGGGTGAAGCTCGCGCACAGTCAGGAGTTCCCAGGGTTGTGAAGCCTTGGTCCAAGTTCTGTCTTCCGTGTTGACGGTGAAGCAATTAGAAACCTCTTCCATACTTTTTTTCCTGCTACTGAAGTATCAACAGCGTTTTAAATGCGTAGTTTTTCTATAAAGTGATGATGGACTGGTTCTATGATAATCTAAGAAGACTTGTTGTGTGGAGGTGATATTCTAAATCGTGTGTCCTTCTTAAAAGTGTGTTTGACTCTCGTGTGGGTTGACCTCGTTTTAGTTATGTTTAAAATGTGGTTATGTTTCGTGGACTTCGGTGGATCATATCAACAATTTGATATTGGTTAAATGTTCTTCTATGGGTTTTCCCTGGTGTTGAAGTTGATGACTCTAGTCATGGGTTCAAGGTGTCGACAGAGGTGTTGTAGTAATCGTGCTATAAGAGTTGGTTTGAATTGGTTGGGAGTTCCCGCGTTGACCCCCCTTACCTAGGTTTTTCTATTTAGATGTTCAACTTTCCTGCACTAGTTAAGTTCTTGTGGTGGGGAGAACCCCTTCGTGTTCTCCCCTCAATCTCGGACCCCAGTTTTCTCTTGAATCGGTCGGGTGTGACCTGTGCAGAGTAAGGTCATCCCTGAGATTTTCAGTTCTCTCTGTTTCCTTTAGTTCCATTGGGGCATGGACTTAAATCTTGACCGACTTGTGACCTGGTGACTTTCTGGGGGCAGAAAGTGTCTGTGGTGGGGAGAATTGTCACACCCCGACCGCGGATATCAGTAATTTTTCTCCTCTCTTGGTCCCGATTTAAATTTTTCGAAGATTAATTGCGATTGGCGGTTTCGCGCCGGTGCGCGGTCACCGCATCGTTAGCGGTGACCGTGCGTTCAGCCCGGGTGACAGTGTGTTCACCCGGTGTTTTAAATATTATAATTTTTATGTTGGTATTTTATTGTTAATACCTTTTTATATGTGTTATTATTATTGTATATATGTTTATATACGTTTATATACATATATGCGTAATAATGTATGTATATGTATAGATCTATATGTATAAATATATGTATATGTGTAACATCTTTACATTATTTTATAATCATTATTTTAAATATTTGGTCAAAAATAATTATTATTTGAATTAACTAATTTATTATTTGTTATTATTATAAGTTTTATTATTATGATATAAGTCTTATTGTTATTAATAATATATGTTTTATCATTATTATTATGATTATAATTATTGTTTTTATCACATATATATATATATATATATAGTATAAACCTAACCCTAATGCTACCTCCCCGTAGCCGCCACCCCCCCCCCCCCTCACCTCTCTCTCTCTCCAGCCTCCCTCCGCCTTCGCCACACCCAGCAGCAGCCCCGCCGCGCAGCTCTCCCTCTCCTTCTTCCTCTCAGCCGCACCAAGCCGCCGCCTGCATCCCTCCCCACTCTCCGTCGCCGTCCCAGCGACCCGACCTCCCCCCCCCCCTTGTCCAAGCCTCGCTTCCTGTCTCGCTGCACCCGTCAGTGCCCCAGCCTCATCCAGGCTTCTCCGGCCTCCCCTCCATCAGCGCCGACCCACTGCCCCGCCTCCCGGCTCCCGAGCCTTGCACCAGCCGCGTTGCCCCTCCCTGCTCCCTCTCCCTGTCCCGAGGCCGCACCCAGCCGCGCCGTCCCCGTTCTCCATCCCAGCCATCCCGGCTCCCGCCTCCACCTCCCGTCGACCCGGCCTCCCTGTTTCCGGCCCTCCCCTGCTGCTCCCAGCCCGCTCCGCCCTCTCGCCTTGCGCCAACCCCGACCGCCGCGCCCCTCCTTCCTAGCACCGGCACACACCCCCCTGCCCTGGCCTCCCTCCTTCAGCCCGCGCCCGACCGCCGCTCCGCTCCCTGCCGCGTCGCCGTCCCGGCCTCCCTGCTCCACCGCCTCCCGCGCGAACCCCCCCAGGCTGTAAGTTTATTTTATTTTTTCTTTTTCATTTTTGTTTGTTTGTTAATTTTAATTTTATAACGATTAATTATTTTTATCATATTAATAACATTATAATTATGTTATTATTATTATTATTATTGTTTTATTATTATTATCATGTTAATATTATTTTATTATTATTTTTATTATGTTAATATTACTTTATTATTATTATTGCTATTATTGATATATTATTATTATGCTAATTATATTATTATTGTTATTGTCATTGTTACGACTATATTATTATTGTTATTATATTAATACTGATATTAACATTATACATTGGTTACTGCTATTATATTATTATTACTGACCGTTACACCCGTTTTTCGGTCTACTGTTTTAGGATCTGTTTGACGGCGCAATTCAATGCGCCATTTTCGCAACGGGAGTCTTGGGCCGTGTCATTTGTCATTCCGATTCGAGGTAGGTCTCCCTTTGCACTCGCCTTTAAATTTAGAATTTGTTTATTCCTTGACTTTTTATTAAGTTTCAGTAAATTCAAAAGTATTACTATTAGTTATCTATAGTATGGTGATCTGATGATGATAAAAGTTGTTTTAATTCTAGCGTTTTCATTAAAAGCGTTTTCTTGGATTTAATTGTGTGCTTCCATAGTAGTGTTGCTAGATGGTTCTTCCTGAATAATGAAAGACATGTTGAATTGGGTTTTGAAATGTTTTTGGCATGTGGAAATTAGTAGATGTATTTTTTTTATGGAAAATGGTGTTTTCTTATAACCTTGATTAGAGAAAGCGTCGTGTGACCCTTTGAAATTGTTTTTGGAAACTTTATGGGTGGTTCTTGGTTGACGAAAGATGTTTTCCCTTGTTGTGTTATTAAAAAATAATGCTTTCTATGTTGTGAAAGTTGTTTATGTTCTTGTGTGAGAGTTTCCAAAAAGGGGTTTTTTTGCGAAATGATAAGGTAATGACAATTATATTTTTAGAAAGGTATTTTTGGCGTGCGTGAGTTTTGAAATATTGTTTGGGTGTGGAAATGGTGACTTTTGTGTGCTATATCTTGTTTGGCCTGCGATATGAGGAAGAAATATACTATGTGAATGTGAATCTTGTTTGAGCACACGGGGAAACCCTGGGTATCTAGGTGGGCGGACTAGAACTAGTGTGCTAGTGAGCCGGATGGGTGTCGTCCCTGTTTCACTTAGCTGGATTGATGATTGCAACACTAACTAAACATATGATATCTGAGGGTCGTGGCCTTCTAAGCCACGTGTTCTGAGGGTCGTGGCCTTCTAAGCCTCGTTTTCTGAGGGTCGTGGCCTTCTAAGCCACGTTTCACCGAGACATGAGGTTCTAGGGTCCCACGCGAGCTAGATGAACCTTAGGGGTTTTACCCATAGTGCTCTACCATCTCTGGCGTGGTGCCTTCCGTCGGCATACGGGGGACCACTTGGGTGTGAGTGTGTGAATGTGTGAGTATGTGTGTGTGAGTGTGAGTGTGTGAGTGTGTGTGTGTGAGTGTGTGAGTGTGTGTGTGTGCCCATGGTTATTGCTGATAACTTCTGGTTTATTTTTACTTGTACTTGGTTTTCCTTGCCTGTTTACCTTTACATGCACTTGGTTCCCTGCTTGTTTGCCTTCAGTCATATTTCACAGCCTATACTGTTAGACTTTGGGAAAAATGGTTTTCAAATGAAAATGCTTTATTCTCTTTGGGTTAGATTTGAAAATGTAACACTTTGCTTATCAGAATGAGTTTAAAACTAATGGAATGGAACTAACTTTCAAAAAGGAATAAGGGAAATGTCTCGTGTTTGATTTTCAAGTAAAGCACTGTGAAAACTTACTTTTATACATTATAGCTCAAACCTGGATTATGTAGATTCTTTATTTACTGGCAGTGCATTGGGATTTTTTGTGGGGCTCACCTACTGAGTACTTTTGTGCTCACGCCTATCTTTTACCTTTTCAGTTGCAGGTTCCTTGTGTTCAGGTTTTCCTGGCTTGAGTCGCTCAGTGTGGGAGCGACGTTGGTTGTAGTTGGGTGGTGACCCGCGAGGTCACGTGGAGGTATGTCGTGGTGTAGTTTTGTTTGTGTATTTAGTGTTTGTTTGTTTGTTTGGTTTATATTCGTTCTTTTGATCCTGTTTTTAGTTTGGGCTAAAATCATTCCCAACGATTGAAATTTTAATGCCCGGCACTTGTTGCCATCCCGTGGGGATCGGGAACGCCCCTCGGGACTTTCCGCGGACCGACTCGGGTGCCCGGTTCAGGGTCGACCCGGGCTGGTTCGTGACAGTAAAAAAATCCATTTGTAATTATTATTATTTTTATATCAGATTTCACTTACAATATATCAATAAATAAATATAAAAAGGTCAACGTGTTTTAATTGTACTATAATTTATTCATACATGTTTTATTCTATGTTATTATTCATAATAATTACACATAGAAAAATAATAATCCTTGAAAATGGTAAAAATAAATCCATAAAATCATGATCTTTTCCTAATGATTAATCCATTTATATAGTGATGGTTCAATCAAGAAATGATGGCTTAATCCCTGAGTCTTCTCTAACATAATATAAAATTCTCACAACATCTAATGAATTCATATATCATATATAGTTTCCCCAAATATCATTGTGAACTATATCCCCTTCACCCAACCTCATTATACGAAAAATATACCCACTCGCAAGTGAGGGGTTATTAAGAAAGATGATTAGAGATAAAAATATCACATGTGGGAAAGAAAAACCTTATACACTTAATAAGGTAATAGATTTCATAAATATCATAATTTACTAAATAAATTATTCAAGCATCACAAATAATAATAACTAATTTAAAACATAAAAGAAAAAAAGTTTCCTGTTTATTTTCAAGATATTTCCTTATTCATTATTATTTCAAAAAAAAATTAATAGTTAATTATACTCAGGGAGATTAATTATAAAATTCAAAAAAATTAATCAAATTTTTAATCAAAATATACTTGTTACATTGTACAATAAAATTAGTATCTTTTAAATACATTAGAATATTTATATATTTTTCTATAATTTTAGACATTATTGATTTAAATAATATACATATGAGGTTTTGAGAGACATTACTAGACTCATACTAGTTGGTGGTTAATAAAGGGTGTGATCTGACCGAATTAGAACAGATCAACCATTGGTGACTCAAAAAGTTAAAAAAAATTATTCTTTACAATATTCACATTCCAACTCAAATTCAAAAACCTTTTTTGTTCATGATAATAGTTTTTTAAAATATTTGTTTTTTCTCATAAACCGTGTTGACATGGTTTACTGCACCCCAATGCCACTATAACTACCAAGGGAATGAGACTCTATTGTCAATTCAAATGGAACTAACCCCTACCTAATTTTCATCTATTAAAAAAATATATGCATGAACAAAAAAGAGTATATTAGATATTTGGATGGGAATATATTAATCACCCAACCAATGCTCAAAGCATTTATAATGGTATTGAGACTATAATGACATATTCTAATTGAGTTATAGAAAACATAATTTTCATTTAAAATAATAAAAAACGTGATTACTATGACAAAACATTTCAGTATTGTGAACATAGTGGAAGTGTGGAAGTAAGGGAAATTAAAATATTCACACCATTCTAGAAATAAAAAAATCATCTCTAGAAAAATTCCACCATCTAATCCACCTCATGATATCCTACGATTTAAATGATAAATAAATATTTAACCATAAACATAATATAGATAAATTTATTATCAAATTTATGATCCACACATTTACTGTGATTTTTTTTAAAGTAACTAATGTATAATCCTGATAGATAATCAATTTTTAGGTTGTATTTTGGAGAATTGATTATTATATCAATGTACCATTGACTTCCAATACACATGTCCTTCAATACCGGAAGGAAAACCCTGATCATGATCCACAGAGAGGATCATTATCTCTCTATGACGTGGGAGAGATAAAATAAACCCTCTTAAAATTCATTGGATGAATATCCAAATCAATTTTTTCATCCATTAAATTAAATATTTTGTTCAAAAACTACAATAAATTTCACTTTTCCCCTCATCAAAATTTATCATCCAATGTAATCCCAAAAGAATGGCCATTGACACTTGAAATTTTTTTTAGTAGACGATATTAATTTATCTGCCACTTATAACATAAAAATTATGTCATGTGATAATATATGAGACATTTATTCAGATGTATTCATCAATAAATATTTTAACTAACAATAAATAAAAAAAATATTTACAAAATATTTTTCATTAAATTCAACATATAAATTTTCAATAAAATGAGTTTAAAAATTCAACAATTTTTATTGTTAACAAGAATAATATTTACTTTAATTATTTATTGTGATATTTAAAAAATTGTCTTTAACCAACCATTATATTTGGTTTTGAAACATCTTATTCTTCAATTCATTTGAATTTCTGAATCCATGGAATATGAATTATCTATGAACTACTATACCCTTACCATGATATTAATTAATTTCATATATAGACCAAAAGTGATATTTAGAAAAACATCATTATCCCCAAGGAGATAAGGTTTAGTTATTGTATCAACAACCTCATACGAACATGATCTATGTAATATTTATTGAATTGTGATATCTTATAAGTTAGGATATACATGTCGTATTATTATCTGACCATGAATTGTTTTTCGTGTAATGAGTATTTTCAATGTACATGTCTTTTTCTACCATGAACCTGAATTTTTCAATTGTACTATTATCCCTATCAATTGGGATTTATATATATACTCCTTTTTGTAAGTGATTAAAACTATCTTGATCATTCAATCAATGTAATACAATCAATGATGCACTTGATGCAAGATACCTCTCCAAAAACATAAATTTAATTGTTTTTTTTCAACTATCAATGTATATGATAAATTAGATCATGTTGATAATGATATTAATTTGAGTAGCCAATACACTTTCTAAAAAATTGGAACCACCATTGATACCTGGAACGCGTGGTGTTCATAATATCTAGTATATTTTCACAATCTATTATACTCATGATCATCAAATGTAAAAGTTATGAGATGTATCAATTTATAGTTTCCCATCAATATTGATAATCAGTTATCATCTGTGTCCATTATATATATTTTATCTAGACCAAAACATATATGTTTTTTGATTTTCACCCCTATATATCTAGGTTCTAATTATATCATGGAATTTGTGTATCTTTTTTATATGACAAATAATATAAAAACATTTTCATTGAAATTATTGATGTAGACATTTTAATACATTAATGTTGAGAACACATCAAGCATAAATCAATGTATAAAGGATAAGGTAATCAAAAATTACTTTACATGTTGGGCTAGGAACCCACATTCAAAATAGATCTCTCATATGAGTAATAAATGTTGTAGATATTGGATTATAGAAATAATGTTTTATTAGGAAAATACCATCCACCTAGGAAAATATTTTATGGTAAAATATTATTTTTCAGAAGAAATGTGAGAACCAAAAATTGTAATAAGATAAAAGTACAAAATATATTTTAATGTGAGTAGTGAAATTATATGTGAGAAATTATTTTAATGTGGTGGAATTTAACAACAAAATTTTATAGTGATAAAATTAGAACTAAGATCTCCATGTGAGATGCAAGGCCCTACCCTACTTACTCCCCCCCCCAAACACACACTCATTTGAATAGTACCTCCCTCTTCCTTGTTGAAATCCCCATTTATGAATTCTTGATTGGAATCCCAACACAAACCTACTATTACCCTTCTATCACATTATTTTTTATTAACCCCCATCATCTCTATCTTTCTTGAATAGAGTCCCCACACAACCCTTATGTCCCCATCCACTTAGGCCTTATGCCATGGAATGACACTCATTCATAAATCACAATTCCACCATGCACATATATGAATTTATTCTATATTACCATTAATTCCCACAATACCAACCAAAATGATTTCCCAAAATTTGGTCTCACATTCACCATCATTTTATTCTTTACTACCACATCTGATACTATATATTGTTTCCTTCCTCTTATCACATAACCCATAGCTTTAATATCCTATGTATAATATTTTTTAGCTACATCGTGATCTGAATTAGAACTAATTATAAAACAATAATTTCTCTGATAAGGTTCCCCAATCATCATATTTTATATTTTTTTGTATATAAACCATTTTCAATATTTTTGAATTAATAATTTTTTATAATTTTCCAAATACCTTTGTGTTTTTTCTAAAAATTATGTTATTAACTTAATATTATGATAATTTTTTTTATTTATAAAAAAATCATTTTCATCTGTTTTTTACATTCATTTATATATATATATATGTGTGTGTGTGTGTTTTTAGAGACTGGGATATGTTATTAATCATGTATAGATAAGGGTAGTTAATTATTAATGGGTTTCAGGTATCAATTCATGTTTTGAAATTTTTTATCAACTATATGATCATATCACCTTAAAATAAATATTTTAGTTATTTTATAAAAACAATTTTAAAGGATATTTGTGAACCCTCATGATGCAATACATTTCATATTAAACAATTGAAAATCCACCAAAAAGATTCAAATAAAAAACCCATCATAATCAGACCCAAGATGTCAACATGCTGACAATTCCAAATTCAGAAATGAAATGAAATGTGCATTGAACATAATGCCACCTCCTTGGGTTGTGAGATTTATTCCACCTTGATCTGTGCACCAGGATGCCAATCACCTAAAAGCACCTCCACCACGCGTTTGAGATCACTGAAGACGACACCAAAAAAACCATCTTCATCGATTAAAAACATCGTCATCAATTGAATAAAGTTCCACACCTTCAAAGGTTCATCCCCTCAGAGAGCTAAACAACCCAAACAGTGCCATCACAACTTTTTGGGGACTTTAAAACCCCACAGATTGCCTTAAAACTGCGAACCTCCGTGAGCCAGAAATCCAAACAATCATATCCACATAATTCACCTTCATACCCATTACGTTGGTGAAGATCACTCAGAACCCATCGTCATTATGGATAGTCCATCCAACACCCCAACATAACGGTCATTAGGGATTACAACCAGCATCACAATATCTAGGACCAACATGATCATCATCATAATGAAATCACCTCACAGACCACTAAAACCAATAAAAAATGTCCCAAAACATCCATTAGATCTGTCACCCCCACTCACCAAATAATTAAAGTGATAGACTATGAATCAAGGGAAATTTGAAATTGAAAGGTCTTCCAAAGATCTATGACCTTAGACATAAAAACAAATTCACATTACTCGATATGGAGGGATGACCAATCCTAACCGACATCCAATACCGTCATAACAATGAACCAATGACTTCAACATGAAACATATGAGCCAAAATCTCTCAAACTGTATGAACTTCGAAATTGGATGAAGAAGATAAGTAATCCACAACAAAAATAAAAACCAACCAAATAGAGGGAACCCTACAATCAACAGGGGTTTTTGGGCCAATAAAGTAGAAGTAGGAGAGGGGGAGGAAAAATAAAATAAGATGTGTATCGGCCACCACTCCAAATCATTGTGGACGAGGACAGAATAGTCTAGTAGTTACGGTAGTCACTCTATATACTTGAATTTCACATACCATTCGAAACATAAAAAACGAAAATTATTTTCTTTTATATTTCCATTATTTCTCAATGTGTATCCCATAATAGCAACCAATAAAACCATATATATATATCATGGGAAAATAGAATATAAGAATGTGTTCAGATCATATACTCAGTAAGAGTATGAATACATCAAAATATGTCATTAATACATTATAAAAAACAACATCAAAAGGTAAATAAATGAAATAAATTCTATTTAATAAATAAAATGATCATAATATTGAAGGAATAAATGATGTTCCAATAAAGCAATAAAAATATTCACATGTGCTTTAAACATATCAATGGTTATTATAACTAATCGAATAATCACAAAGGCCTCATTAACTGGCCTCATAATGATGGAATTTATAATTATATACATCTAAAAGATAATGACTAGACCTTTCACAATATTGTTTTAATATGTGGGTAGAAAATCGACTAATTTGGCAGACTACATTTATGCATGAATCTTATCAATCCATCAAGAGGATATTTTTAACATAATTCGCCCATCACATACTAAGTATAATGAATTATTCATATGAAAGGGTTGAATAATTATTTACATAAAAATTATTATCGAAAAGTAACATATTAAATGTTAATACTTACCCCAATCAAATAAACATAATTATAAACCTTCTAGCATAATATGGTGAATGATAACCAAATTGTACGTCCCTCATCAATATGTTCATAATACATCAAAAGAAATTATAATGATAATATGAAAAAAAACATATCCCAAATGTAGAAAAATTATATTAATGTTTTTTTGTCAATGATCGAAATAAATACAATAAAAGATTCAAAATTCATTCTGGAGGAATATTTCTTTTACACATTAAAAATAATATTATAAAACAAAAAAGTTAATAAAATTTGGAAATACATTTCTTTCATAATAACATTTTAAAACATGTATAATTATCTTTAAAACATTTACGTTTAATGATGGTGGAAAATTCCATTCATTTTGTTTATGTTAAAACAATGATTGCTTTCACATTTTATGTAAAATCCAACTGGTCCATGTTGTTAAAAAGCAATGATTCTATTAAAAATTTTAACAATAAATAGGAAAAAGGATATTAATATATATTTTAAATATTTTAATCACATTTTTTAAAAAATATTTAGAAAAAATATATTTTTATGGAAACGTATTTTTTACCGTAGAGAGAAATAATGTCTAATTTTCATAAAAACACCTTTCCAATCAATTTAATTAAAAAAGTGTTTTAAAATTTTAATAATACATGAAAAAAATTAATTAATAACCATAAGATGGTAAAATAAATTTATTCTAATATATAACTACCAAATAATTATATTAAGGGATAATTTTACAAAAAACCAGTCCTAAATAGTGATGAGATTGTGAAATAAACCATTACCACTTTGATGACTTCGAAATCATAAACCCCATAAAAATATCATTTAACTTGTCTTTAAATACAATTACTATAATTATATTAATTATATGAAATGTGGAATATGTAGTATATACATCACACAAGATAAATATGTAGTGTATCTCTCATGTCTTAAGTAAATAAATTTGAGAAGAGAAACCCTTACCTCAGGCTGTAATTCCTTCAAATGTGTGTGAACCTCATGTATAAAAAGTATATCCTTATTATTCATATATTTCATAAAAAATAATCATATATATAATTCCATATAATATTTAACTATATTATTTTATCACTATTGTATTAACAACTTGTTGATAAAATCATTGTTTTGGGTGATAATTGCATAATTTTTAATATAAGCTTTAGTTTGTTAATTTTGGTCCATTTTTTATCAGAATTATATCATACCTATAATTTTGAAGATGTTATAAATAATATATTTACCCATTATAAATTTAATTATATTAATCTATAAAATTTACAGATCTAAAATGGATTACACAATTCATAGATATTGTAAACTGCAAGTATGGATGAACAATGTTTCCATTTGTCTACACAGATGGAAAACATAGAAAATATATATTAAATAATAATTAAATTATTATTATTATTATTTCATATTGTTTTTTTATATTCATAAAATAAATCCTTATTACCATCCATATAAAATTAAAATGAAAAACATTTCATATTGCCATGTGGAGGCAGTAGACTAGACATATTCTTCAACGATATTAATGTATCCAATGGATTGGAATGTAATATATACATGTGATATTATAATTAAAATAATATTTCAATATCTTAAATATAAAATATATTCATTAAATTTTACCTTACAACCTTTTATATAAATCTGTCATGAAAAATGAATCACATCGCCTTGCGAGGCGGTAATATGTTTTAAACATGAGTGACGTTATTATATCATATATTGAATGGAATGAAAAAACATAAATGTGGTATAATAATTATAGGTGCATAATAATTTCATAAATATATATTAAATAGTTTAAATCCATCAATATATCCATCCTTGAAAATTTGTGATGGCAATAAAATTATATCGGTTCAAATGATTGTAGTCTACTGTAGACATAATTGACAATTTTGTTTCCCATTGGATAGAAGTGGAGATGAATAAGGGTTATTACATTAGAATAATAGCATATATATATAGTATATAGTAATTATATTATATTATAATTTTTTAGTATGGTTTGAAGGAGGATAAAGAAGAAAAAAACAAATACCCATGTTAAAATATTTTACATCTTCTTCAGAGACACTCTTTCGTATTATACCAACATCCTTCATAAGAGAGAATCATAATCAATTTAATTACTCTTTTTTTTATATTTAATTAAATATGTTATTTATTTAGTTAATTTTTTAATGAAATATTTTTGGATGTGTTAGTAGTGGAGGATATTTGTTGGCCTTTTATAAGTGAGTAGAGGATATACCTGAACATTTTTGTAAGGAAAATGTGATTCACTTGTTTTGATCCTGTAAAAAGCCTCTAAAATGGATAATATTATAAACAATAGTATATAATCTTTTTATATCGACAATTAATGTAATTTTTACATGCTTAAGATCATTTTTAACCGATATCTTCTTATTTTTTCTCCTGATAAACCCATTTTTATCTTTACCACAATAATTAATCTATATTCATTTAACAATTAATTATGTAAAAAATAATATTGAATATATGATATTATATAAACTATTATTATTATGAATATAGAATCCATTTTAACAAATTATATTTCCATATGTGGTGAAATCTAATTTAAAATTAAACAGTAGACCTGATTAAAGCACAATTTTCTAATGATAAAATTAAAATATGTGTAGAATGTTTTAATATCAGAATTCAATATGAAATTCATTAGAATGAAATAAATTATTAAAAATATATTATTAAAAATATATTATAATGAATCAAATTAATTTGAAAACTACTTTCAAATATAATTTCACATTATTAATAATTTGATCAAAAATGATGTTGTACATAAAAATTAGTATTTTAATTATTCATCAAAAAATCAATTTGCATCTAAAAAATCCCAAATATTCTCCCAAATAAAATTTTAAAAATATATATTTCAGTAATTAATTATATTTTTTGAGATAAATTTTAAAAAATAAGAAAAGTTTTTTTTTCTAATTATGTTTTTATGTATGAATAAACTGTCTTTTAGAATAATATAGTTTTCTTTAAAACAAATATTTTTCTTTCAAGTGATTATTATTTTATTTATAATCAATATATATTAATTAAATTTATTTTATACATGTTTAACCAATATAATATTCATAATTTTGTTATTACTCTTTTTATTGGCAATATTAATGGCTTGGATATAGTGTAACATTTAATTAACAAATTTTTAATATAGTATTTTTTTCTTGTTCAAACCTAGTGTTGAGAGAATTGAATGATATTAAAGAGATTGAATCAATTTAAAAATACATATATCATAATTTATCAGGGATTATCATTTTATTCTAATCTTGGCGTTTCATTTAATATATGATATTGAACATGATGTTCCTTAATTAAATTCTTAGGGTGAAACATACTAACACTATAAATAAATTTCATCCTCATAATTTAATCTTGATCCCTACAATAATTGGTTTGAAATTTAAAAATATTTTTTTCGAAGCTAACGTCACAAAAGGGGATAATAAAACAACCTCGTCATATGAGTGAAAGGTAAGTACAAATGTTTAAAATAAAAACACATTTATAGGAATCCCGTTAAGAGAACATTGGATGGAAATTAAATCATTGATATGGAAGAGAATACTAAATCCCAAGGATAAATATATGGTGATATAGACCACTTTAATGATAATGTTAACCACAACAAAATCATAAATCAATGATGAGTTTAAAGACCAGTAATTCAATATAAATTTATGTAAAATTGAAAAAATTATTTTCTCAAGAAGTTTTTCTTAATGTTAACGGGTTTTTTATCATTAAGATAGATAATTACAAGAGTTATATTTAAAAATTTTATACATTTTTTATTATTTAATCAATTATATATTTATTTCTAAAATAATTAATTGAATATCAAATAGGAATTTTTATGTCTAGAGCACTAAATTTAACATTTAATAGATCATTAGCTATATAAATGAATCAATATTCATTCCTCTTATACCTAGATAATATTTGTGTCGAAAATATTTAGTACAAGTTATCCAATAATACCATTTTTCATCCTAACTTATTAAATAAATAGGTAAACATAAGGATCATCCAAAATATATCTTACCAAATTTAAAATTTTTGTCACTAAATCAATACTATATTCTATAGACAATATAATGGGGCTCTTAATGTCATATTTAATATATGTTAATACCATGATTAATAAAATAATGAAAATGTGGATTCTTACTAATAAATAAAATCTATTTTTTTAATATATTCATTAATCCGAAACATAATGTGAGTTCATAAAAGATAATATGAAAAATAAAATCACAATCAAATTTCCTGGTCACCAATTTTATCCCATAAGCATATCTTTGTCATTATTATTTCAACATCAAGTTCATATAAAGGGTAATAATTCTTCAATCTTGTTTCTTGAAAAACCATAAAAATGATAATAAATTATTTTTCCTATCCATCTGTACAATTAACCATATGGTCTAATATCCTTAAATAAAATTTGTTGCATTTAAATCCATATACATTTTACAATTACTATAAGTGAAATAAAATTTATAGTAATACTTATATAAAGTGATTCTTGAATCAAAATGGAATCACAATAATCATTACCCATCATTTGTTATAATACAATAATCTTGAACATGATCCCTTAGTTTATTATTAGTAATCTTCCCTTGGCTCCTTGGGTATTCATTTTAAAATTTACTCATCTCCTAAAAATTCAAACATTAAATAATGGAAACATTTTTTTCCATTAAACTCAAAATAATTTTGGTATTTCTCTCCACATTTCTATAAAATTTTCATTCCCTTCAATAATGTAACAAGGTTTTTCTTACTAAAATTATCACATGGGAAAACTCTTGTTCCTGGTCAATCTATTTTCCATCTTTTTTGATCCATCGTATTCTTCTATAGTTTACTTAAAATATATATGAATTGGAAAATTCATTCACTCTATTGATAGCACATAATACTATATATTAATATGTTCATAATGTTTGGGAGACTAATTCCCTTCCAATGGATTCATTTAATCCATCATGGAAATAGGTAAATAATACTCATTGGATTATATACATGCACTTTATCATTACATTCTAACCTTATAAATATGGATTTGTACCTAATAACATTTTCATCTCCTATTCCACATAGATTAAGGAATTTTCTCTCCATATAAACTTGTTTATCAATAGGAAAATAATTTTCCATGATGAGAAAATTAAAATCCTATCATTCAATTTCTGTTATTTATAATTCATACTTATTGTTTTTAATCATTGATAACTATTTATTTGTATCTTCTAATAGATGATATACATCCATTACAACATTTTCAACTTTATTACATATCAATGTGTGAAAGTATCTTTTCTAAGGAACATATCAATTTATAAACTAAATATTGATATATAGTCCCACTATTTGATGGATATTGTCCATTCATAGTGTTGTATAATATTTTTACACTCTGTGGTGTATTAATAGGATGCCCTTTACAGAAAATTTTATTTCCCATAACCCTAGTTAGCCACTCCTATATGGTTATAATTTCTTCTATTCCAACTATAACTCCACCACATCTTCATTATCCATACCAAGAGGGAAATCAATACATGGGGTACTTTCATTTAAATAATTCCCATTCCATCTCATTTGAACTTATTAAAAAATTTAATACCCTAGATTAGATTATACCATTATGAAACACATTCTATAATTCCAATACTAGTTAGAGACTTAATATTAATTGAAAATTTTATGTATATCTAATATCATAATCACAAATATGTTTTATTTTTGTTGTTTTTTAAATCCTAAAAATATTTTCAAATCCTTCATAATTGTATATAAATTAATGTTCAATTAATCAAGGTATTTCTATCGAGTGTGTCAAACTATGTGTGCAGTAAGGCCCATTATTTTGAAATATATAATGCTTATGTTAATCGTACTAATCCTTTTTTAGATTTTTTACCCATGGTTATATCATTTCATGAATCATGTCCACATGTATTATCCAAACAATGATTTTTTTTATGAAAATGACGTAATTTGTACCTTAGAAAAAGGTTAGATCTTTATCCTACAAAAACTCTGTCATGATCCAAAAATTTATTAATTAAAATTCCACTTTGTCTATTTAAATTTCGTCAAATGGTTATGTAAAACATATGAACTTATTTGGTTCCATGTTTTTTATTTTAAAATAACATTAGAAATTGTGACTATTTCTAATATAGTCGTTGAACAGTGATCACCTGATTAGTATAAATATTGGTCTTTAAATAATCCAATTTACTCAGAAAAAGGAAACGATGTTCTCATCTACTAGAATTTCCCCATATAGAGCCCATTTTTGGATCTCGTAATGAAGTTGGCATCATTTGGTTTCACTCATGACCAAGCCCAAACCGAGCAAGAACACGTTAGGCTTGAGTGGAACCGACTTCGAGTTAAGTGGAAGATAATAGAGATTACCACCCAAGTGATGTTATCTGAGCCACCACAAGAGTTTTTCACCATCAAACATCTTACCCTTCAGTCTTAGGTGGGTTTTATAAGGGGTTATGTTATGATAAACTATCACTATGACTATGTACATTATTTTTTTTATAGAGAATATACATTCATTTTATTATTGTTACTTAGTAAATAGTTTTTAAAGCTCAAATAGTATTTTTATTAAATATTCAATTGAGAAATAAATTTTGATAAATTAAAGGAATTTATAATTAAATAATTTATTAATAAAATATTTTTATTATAAAATTACTTTTTTTTAAATATAAATGATCATATAATTTTATTAATGCTATTTTAATATTAATTAAGGTTTAAATGTTGTTTTTGTCAAAACCCATTAATTTTCAATAAATGTAATTTTTATTTTAAAAGTAAAAATTCACATATTTAGAAAACTATTTAGATAAAATGAATATTATTTTTGGAATCAAGACATTAAAATTATCCAACAGTGAATTTTTCATAATTTTCTGAGACAGTTGAATTTTTCGATAATAATTATATAACGTTTAAATATATAATGTGTTTGATGACATAATAATGACCCAATTGTGATGTCATAAAATACTATAAACATTATTTTCACCCAATATATGTTTTAGGATTAAAATAATGTATCTTTGGGTTGGTTTTAGTTATTTTACAAAGCTTTAGTGGACCATTCAAGGATGATAAAACATTTTGTCTTTTTAAATTGTTTTCCCTGAGAGTGTGACTCACCTCTAAAAAAGAAACCCTATTACTTTAAGAATTTAGGCATTTTTAGATTTAAAATATTGTTTTCTACTATCCTTTGACAAAATACATGGGTGTAATACTTTGGCTAGTTTGTGGTTTTGATTAGTTTAATGTGAGGTGTCTGAAACCTAAATAATAAAGAATTTACTCTCAATTTTTATTTAAACCCACCCAAACTCCCACCTCCTCTTTACTCAAAGACTTTAGAGTTCACCCAAAATCTTCCCTCATCTCTCAAGAATCCTCCCATTATGTAAAATGTTCCCAAGAATCCTCTCTCAAGCCTCTCTCATGCCTTAGGGATCACACTTCCAAGTAAGGGATTTCTTCCTTTCTCATTTTTTTCCAATTTTCATTAAGTTGTTATGCCCTTTTGTATTCAATTAAAAATGTTTTGGTATATGATTTCTAACCCCCCCCCCCACACAAACACATCCATATTTTTTTTATTAAGGGAACCCACTTTTTCTCTCATTAATTCCTCCCATGTACAGCCATTACTATGCAGAAATTCTGAAAGGAATTCCTCTCTCCTCATTTATATTCAATAAGTTCTTTTATGTTAGGAATATAACATCCATTAAAATTGTTTGGAAATGTATATATATGACCCCATTACATTCCATTTCATGTAAATGTGATGAGACATTTCAGTCTCTTTCATCAACCATTTTTTTATGAATTCTTATGTCACGCTGTTATGTTGCAGAAATTGCACCACATTTTTCCAAAGAAAATTATTTGTGCAGTGAATGCAATTCCCATTTCTCTAGCAAGGGTAGTCACCTTTATTCACATTTACTAATTGATTATAGAGTTTTATTTATGAATTATGCATTCCATTATCATGAAATAAATGATTATGTGTAATGAATTCATGTTTTATTATCCATGTGGCACACTATTGTATGAAATGAAATTTTTAAGAAGGGTACGCGTTGATAGCTCTCCAACACATTGGGTAAAGAATAGTATCATGATACGTCATGTAAAATGGGTTTATACTCATTCTAATTCAACTCTAATGAGGTTTTACTTGTTCATCATGTGCAATGATGGTTTACACATGCTCTATGTTAAATGAGACTTGGCTCATGCTAATTCCATGTTAAGTGTTGTTGCCATATTTCAATTTTATGATTATCAGGATTTATCATTCCTTTATGTTCATGTTTCTATTTTCCTCCATTTATATGCATATTCTCTAGAATGTATTTTATTCCTCATTTTATTCCAATTTTATTCCCATAGTGTGATTTAAGCTCACCCTTTTTTTATGCATGTCCTCAGGTTATCCCAAGCAATGCTATGTATGAGGGAACGTAGTAGTCATGTAAAGGAAGTTTTCAATAAAGATGTTTTCTGTTTGATGTTATAAGTTATTAGGTGATTATCCTAAGCCCCAATTCCACTAGACATATCAATATTTCATATTGTATCAAGTCAAGAGTTTATGTAAAAAATTCATGTTTAATTGTGTAATAAAGAGCAGGGTTTTTATAGTTTGTATCAAATTATAGGTTTAGTTATTTTAGGGATTATAATTAGAAAACCCAATTAAATCCATAGAGAGAGGAATAAGTAAAATAAAAACATCCCTAGGTTTTTGTGAGTATTGATTAAGTGACGCATCATGAAAACATATCCCTATATGGATACAAGCAAGTAGAGGAATCTCTAGAACAGATGTATCGTAGGGGTAGAACCCGAAAACACTGCTTTGAGATAGACTCAAACGGGAATTGGTGCATGAAAATAGTCCTTGTTGTACTATTGGTTATGACACTCCTGGGGGGATATAATTTGGTAAATTCATAAGCTTAGTATAAAACATTATTATGGGAATTAAAAAAATGCCCCTAAAAATATATGATAGAAAGTAGATCTTGTTTCGCATAGATTGAAACATATGGATACATAAGCTATAAAAATAAATGTTTTTTATAAGTCTTATGTTTTTTCGTAGGATTACCCTTTATGTGTTACCCCTAACTTTCCTTTTATTCCCTCCAAAGTATGGTAATAGGAGGTCTCAGGATAATAACTGATGTGAAGATCAATGTGATGATAGTGTTAATGAGATTCCCAATCTGATGGGATTTGGAATCGTGAACTTTGTCACTCTTCTCTCTCAGTTAACTCAAACATTGAATTGAAAAATGGGTAAAGTGGAACGTACCCCCCTCCCAAATAAATAACATGTTGTTATCAAGAGCTTCATGAGACAAAGGCCTCGTACTTTTAATGGATAATCTGATCCCTCAATCACCGAACAATGGACCAACTCCATAGAAAATATCTTCTCCATCCTCCAATGTTCAGAACAGGAGAAGGTTATTCTAGCTACTTATTGTGTGGATGGTGAAGCTAATCAATGGTGGATGTTGATCAAAAATACGATTCCCGAGGAAGAGATCGAGGCATTGTAATAGAAGGATTTACAGAAGATGTTTTTTGATAAATATTTTCCATGCACCCTCCAGCTTAAAATGGAAAGGGACTTCCTTTACCTAAAGAAAAAAAGATGATGAATCTGTCGGAGCGTACGAGGAAAACATCACAATCCTTGCACAATATTCCTTCGGCATTGTCGTTACCCCCGAATGAATGGTTGATCGCTTCTTTGGTGGGATGAAACCTAACCTGCGGAATGTGTTTTTGATACGTGACTTCAACAGCTATGATGAAATTGTTCGATGGGCCCTCAATGATGAAAATGAGATTGAAAAATCCCAAGGGTATCGTGGGGATAAAAATTGTAAGGTATACTTCAATTCTACTGGTATTATGGATAAATACAATGGTTCTAATAATATCCAGCACCCCACTTTCTAATGGTGCGGAAATAATCACCCTATAAATTTCCTAAAGGGGGCGAGGAAATGCATTAGGTGTGGAAGTGAAGGGAACAAATGTATTAACTGCCGGTAAGAAAAACCCATAGCTACGATAGAAGAGGGGAATGCTCCACTCAAACCTCAATGTGTTGTTCAGTACTTCAACTACAAAGAACTAGGATGGAGATGGATACTGCTCCTGGTGTTAGGGTTTCCTCTTCTCTGTCTTCTGCTGCTCCGATTCTCAATGACCCTTCTCCTCAGACTGCTGGTCTGGTTCCTGGTGGTTCTTCCTCTGCGCTGGCATTCTCTGCTTCATCAAAAGACTCAGGGGATAAGGCTGGTGCTAGAGGATTCCCGAATCTCTCCATCAATGATGTTCCTTGTGGTGAGCCACCCAATGTTGGCGCGAGAGCTTCTCCTTCTTCTATGTTTCTTCCGGATATTCCATCGATAGTGGTGGATCGGTGTGACCACATAATTTTGTTGGGGGTTCCTTTAGTGTTTATCTCTCCCAAGGAACTCTGGGAGGTGGCGGCATTCCATGAGCTAACCCTTGTGGCGAGGATTGGACGAAATAAGCCCTCACTGGCCTTTTTCCATAGCTTTGTAGAGTCTTGGGAGATGTCTCGCTTGGTTGCGGTTTCTGAGCGATCAAGGGTTTCCTTCTTTGTCCACCTATTGTCCAAATAATACATTGTGAAGGCTTGGTCTAGGGAGGTGCAGAGGTGCGGTTCGTGGCGGTTCTATCTTACCAAGTGGTCGTGGGATTGCCATTTCGGTCGCGAATCCTTCTCCGATGTTGTGTGGTTATCTCTCCCAGGATTGCCTCTCCCTCTTCAAAACCCAGACATCTTAAAGGAAGTTGGGAACTCACTGGGATCTTTTCTCTGTTTGGATGCCGACATCATGTGCCTCCAGGCAGCTGCCAACCCACGTATCTACGTCGAGTTAGATTTAACGATGATGAGACTATCCACAGTTCTTCTGAAATCCATTGATGGCTTCTACTGGAACCAGAGGATCTTCGATCAACATCTTCCGTGGTTTTGTGTCAGCTGTGGTTTGCATGGCCTCCTAGAGAGGAGCTACCGGAGATGAAGAGAGGTGGCGGGTCCCTCCCATCGGGGCGGGTCTGTGGATCCAGGTCAGGGCCCACCCGTGCTGGGTGGAAAGGTGTCTGAGTGGTTTCTTGACAACCCGGTTTTTCCAAATACAAATGTTTCGGATGTTTCCCACAAGAAGGAGACATAACATGGGGCAACCTCCTCTGACCTGGTCAGTGCTCTACCGGCTGCCTTCTCGGATTCCTCTGACCTGATAATCTGGTCCCCAGGGCCGTCTGGGTAATCTCCATGTCCTGTCTAACCTGTTGATGTCCGTTCATGGTGGGATTCAGAATTGGGTTTCACATTCTACTCTGGTAGCCCGCCAAGGATGATGGCACTGCCTCCACCCCTGTTCATGTTTCGGCACAACTCTCGCCAGAGATGCTTCTCAGTTCCCTTCCCAGCAACCTTTCTCTGTCTGTGGAGGATCTGGGAGGGCCATCTACCATTCCTTGAGGAGTTTCTAAGGAGTTGTTGTTTGCTCGGCCCTCCCTGCAGCACAGGTTCTTGATCTCCTTGGTGAAGGGTGATCTAGGGATTGAATCGCCCAGTTTTTGTTCCCCCGAAAGTATATCTCTACTGGAGGTGGAGGGTTACTCATTTAAGAAATTTATTCATTCTCCAAAGCCGGGTAGGTGTGAGCATGGATCGCCTGGTCCAATCACCAACTCTAAGGCGAAAGAGAAAGGTCTTTTTGCTCCTCCCAACCACAAACCCCTTCTATTTTTAAGTCATGCAAGGGCCTACTGTAATGTTTTCCCTCATTATTTGGAAGGCGCGCGGATTGGGTTCTCAAGACAAGTGTGATTTTTTGGCTTCAGATGCAAGGAAATTGATGTCTTCTTTTTTGGTTATTCTATAACCAACACAGAACACTGATAAACTACCGGGGCTTTCAAAACATCTTGGCTTTCCGAACTACTTGAATGGGAGCCCGGCCAACCCCCAGATTTGGATTTGTTGGAAGAGAAACATTTCAGTGGAGGCTGTCAACTAGTTTCCACAATGAATCAACACTGGGATCTCTATTGGTTGTTTTGATCATCTGTTCCCCTTTGTTTACGTGAGTACGCGGAGTCCATAAAGGAGAGAGTTATGGAGCCATCTTCAAACCATTCACGCAGGAGCTCTTACTTGGTTTGTAGGAGGCGACTTCAACTCTATCATGGATGTTTAAGAGAAAAGGGGAGGCGTTGTCATTAATAACGAAAGCATGCAGGAGTTCCAAGAATGTATTGTGCATGCTGGTCTGCGGGACTTGGGTTTCACGGGGTCCAACTACACATGGTGCAACCACCGTATGGGGTGGGATTGCATCTGGTGTCGGCTGGATAGATGTTTCTCCCAATTCCAGGGCTTGGATCTCCTCTCCAAATCATTGGTCTCACATCTCTCACTTATACTCTCGGACCACATTCCTCTACTGGTTGGAATCCACCGCGAAGCAGTGGTGGGAATGACCTTTCACTATTCCAGTGAGTGTCACCTTGATACGATTTTCAGGAAACTGCTAAGAGACTCCTGTCTTAAAGAGGAAGGGAAGCAATCTTGGGATGGTTTGATGAACCGTCTCAAATGCCTGAAACAAGATATCCAAAAATGGTCGACTGAGCAATCGGTAATTTCTAATGGGGTTGAGAGCCTGCAAATTGAGGTGGACAGACTGGAGGAATCTCTCCTGAATATCTGGGAGGAAAATCCCTTTGCTATGTTGTGCGACAAGAAGATCATATTGGCGAAGTGGATCTTAGAAATTGAGAGAGTTTTCAAACAAGGGGTCGGGGCTAGGTGGTTAAGGGAAGGTGATCGTAATAATGCGTTCTTCCAGGCGTGCATCAAGGAGAGGGAAAGAATGAAGATTAATCTGAGGCTGGAGGACAGATCCTTTACATCTGACATGGGTTTGGTGGGGAGTATGGCCTTGGAGAACTTTTAGGGGCTTCTGGCGGGGGCAACTAGTTCTAGCATCGAAAGAGATGTTGTGGACATCGATGGGTTCTTAAGCAGTCTTCCTCTCCTGGATAATGGCACAGACAACACCTGCCTCTCTTATGTCCCTCAGGAGGAGGAGTTTAGGGAATCACTTTTCAGTATTCCAGTGGATAGTGCACTTGGCCCAGATGGATTTCCATCCTCCTTCTATAGAGCTACTTTGGAGCAGGTGGGCTTGCATGTCGTTGTGGCAGTGCAAGATTTCTTCAGCAGTGGGATCTTTAACAAAGGTATTTCCTCCACAAGGGTGGTCCTTATTCCGATGATTAAAAACACTAATCTTATCAACCACTTCCGGCCCATATGACTTTGTAACTTGTCTTATAAAATCTTGTCCACGGTTATTGGGAGGATAATTTCTAGGATCCTTCCCAAGGTGGTCTCAGAGGAGCATCATGGTTTCATCTAGGTCCGAAGCATTCAAGGGGCAATTGGCATTGCTAGAGAATTGGTCCAGGACATCAACAAGCATGTGGTGGGGTCCAAAATTATATTCCAAGTGGATATGAACAAGGCTTATGAATAAATTGAATGGAGCTTTATCATCCGGTTCATGAGGATAATGGGATTCCAAGATTGGTTCTGCGACATTTGCTTCAATTGTTATTCCTCACCTTGGTTATCGATCTCATTACTGGGAAAAAGCTTTGGTTTCATCAAGTCCATTAGGGGTGTCAGGTAGGGAAACCTTCTATCACATTTTTTTCGTTCTCACCCAGGATGCCCTGTCTAGAAACATGAACTACTACTTGGATGAGGGCAAGCTGAAACCCTTCAAAGGAAGAGGTAACATGGGTAGTATTTCCCACTTAATGTTTGCTGATTACATTTTTCTATTCACGAATGGCAGACGCAGATCCTTGTTCCGTCTCAAAGAAATTTTGTGAAGCTATTCCAGGCTCAGTGGGAATGATATTAACACCGAGAAGAGTCACAAGTTTATCCTAGAGAAATGCCCGGAAAGAAGGTGCAAGGAGATATATTGAATCCTTGGGTGCAGAAGGAATCAGTTTCTTATGTTGTACCTTGGGGTTCCAATCTCTCCTGGCTTCACTAGAAAACAACACTTCAATGACATTATTGATATCCTCCTGGGAATGATATTCAGTTGTAAGAATAAGATTCTCTCTTTTGGAGGGTGTGTCATGCTGATAAACAGTGTCCTCATGTCCATACCCATGCACACATTATCCATCATTAAACCTATGAAATGAATTGTGGAAAAGATGGAAAAGATTATGAAAACATTCCTTTGGGACACAAAGAGGGAATGGAGATGCCACTGGGCCTCCTGGAAGCAGTTGGCACACCCTGTGGAAGAAGGAGGTGTTGGCCTCCATGATATTCAAGACACCATCTTCTGCTTACAGGTGAAGATGGCATGGGAAATCATTGGTGGGGAGACTCTCTAGGAAAAAAATTTCAACATGCAGTACAGATGGTGAGAGGCAGTTGTCATTCATGGGGCTACGATATTGGCGAAATGCATGTTCTATAATCTCCAAACCTTGTCCACTTACACATTAATGGTGGTTGGCTGTGGGGACATCAGTTTTTAGAACACCAACTGGGCAGGCGAGGTCTTTGCTTTCCTGGGCTGCCTGTGTCCCAACATCTCTTTCTGGGATGCATGTGATCAGTATGATTTTATACATGCGGCCTTAAACCCCGGTCTGATGAGCCAGTTTAATGGTATCGTCATGAGCGATGATCTGGACTTATGCTGCTTTTTGAAGACTAGCTCAGGCAGATACAATAGTAGTGGGTACATGGTGATTCTTCAACGGGATCACAACTTGGATGAGAGGGTTCTGGCTGTCTGGTGAAATGAGGTTCCCACAAAGATGAACTTTCTTCTTTGGAGAGTCTGTAATAGGGCGATTCCTAATGAGGAGAATATATAGCTGAAGGGCATTCATATTGCCTCTTGATGCTATTGTTGTGCATCAGCACAATCCGAGATGACAACACATCTCTTCTTCCAGGCCCAATGGGCTTCCTACCTCTGGTCGTTCTTCACCCACCCTCAGAAATCGGGTAGCAATCCCAGGACCTCTCAGGAGTTTGTTTCCACGTGGTTCATGGGCACTGATAATAGGATGATGGAATGCAACATCAGAGCGGTTATTTTGATCACCATCTACTGGACTGTAACACCCGAGACTTTTATGTTATATAAACCATCAAAGGAATCTTTTTCTACACAACACTTGCTTGGCTTGCTTTACACGCAATCGCGACCTTCCTCGATAGCTTGCGTCGTACGCAATACCGAGTTTCACTAAACAACAATATGATATTAAAACTAGCCGTTATGAATAGTAATAACCACTTTTTAAAATTTTATAAATTTTATTTTTCAAAATGGACTTCATTTTTGGACTCAGAATATCGAAATTAGCCTAGGGTGAAATTTTGGTATTTTTCTGAAAACTATCAATTTTTGATGAATAGTGAAACCACTAAGTGGTAGGTTAAAAACTGAATTTTGCATAAAACTTAATTTTACCGCTTCTATGAATGGAATTTCGAAAATCCGAGAGACACGGTTAATATCAAGGACTAAAATGTGGTTCAATGAGATGAAAATAATTTTTTGGTGAATAGTAACTTTTTACTTTTTTTTACCGCGGTTAATAGTAAATAGGGTAACTAAGGGTAAATATGATTTTATCATAACCCTAACATATGTCCTAATTCTATTGGACAAGTGTAATTCGACAAAAAACAAACTTAGGAATAAAATATGACCATTTAGGCCCACTTGGATTAGATTAAGACATTTATTATTAATTTATTTAAAGAAGGGTTAAAATAGTTAAAATCAATGTTTAATAAGTAAATCATTTTTAATATGGGGTTATACATAAGATAAATTCGACTATAAATATTCATTAGAAAGCTAAAAAGATATCCTACATAATGGAATTTTATTTGTAATTTTTAGACATTAAATAAGTTAATTTATCTATGACACAATGATGATGCAGTAATTATCTTATTAATGAAATATTGACATAATTGATGTTATAAACACCAAAATAAATGTAATTTGAGACTTTTTATGAATTCCACTAATTTTATAGGTTACTATGATATATTAATGTTGATTTAATCAACTTGGTTCGAACATATAATTCTGTTATGACTTTCACAAAAATCATATATCAAATAGTGTCAAAATTGACACAAAATAGTTTTTAAATAAAATATTATATTATTAATTGTTATTTTATTCCTAAAAATCTAAGGTTCGGCCAAATGACTTAGATAAAGATATATATATTAATAATAAACAATTTGGGGTTCGTTTGGCATGCTATAGTAAGTGTATTAACCATATAGTAAAAGAAAACAAAAAGACATGGTAAAAGTTAAATTATTTAACTTAGAGTTAAATCTAATTGATAAGGATAAAATAATACCCTAAACTTGTCTAACTACTATTGGTTGATAGGATTTCGACCCCTCACCACCTTATCTTCGAAATAAGACCCTTTGAAACCATTATAAACCTATTTTAACTTTAATATAAAATAATATTTTGAGATATTCCTAAGGTGCCCCTCTCCTCCCTTATAAAAGGGCACCTCCTCCCCCTCCTCCTCACACCAATTTGAGCACTCAAGCTCGGCCAAACCCTGCCATTTTCTCCTCTCCACTTCCCTAGAATAATCCTAGAGGTCCTGGTCTTCTCCAAATACCAATCTTAGTTCCTTAAGTGGAGGATTCAAAGAAGCGTTCCAAAGAAGAGGTAATATCCATTACCGATCTTTTCAATTTCTTTCTTCTTCAACTTCTTCTCCTTTAGTTGTTTCATGATAAAGTAATAACATCAGTATTACTTACATACTGATATGTTATTATAAATATGAAACAACCCTAATTCACCTTCTATCCATCCTACGGAAAAATGAAATCACCGCGCGTGCGTACGTACGGAATACCGTCTCCACGCCGTGGTGTAATCTATTTTCCACCATCACCTTACAAGGATGGGTATAATGGTGTAATGAGTAACTATATATGATTATTATGAAGTAATATTGATACTGAAATAATATATATATATATACTCCAATACAATTCCACGATCATAGGAACGATATCATCACTCGTGCGTACGTACGGAATACCGTCTCTACGATGTGATGCGACTCGTTCTACATGGGCTTCATTTCATAATGATTATATAAATGAATTGAATGAATAAATATGATATATGTTACACTAATACCATTCTGGATATAAGGAATCTATAACCTTAAAAGAAGAATAAGAATGTATTCGGCAAAACACGCATAAGAACAAAAGGCAATAAAGACCCGAGTAACAAGTAACCATGAAATATTACTATCAAGAAGCTAAGAATATGAACATATATGATATCATATCAATATGTATGATTCTGTAATAAGTCAATAACATTATTTAAACCATTATACAGGAGCTTCGGACACGTACAAAGCAAATTGGACTTAAGGTAAGGGAAATATCACAATCTCATTTTTATCCGAGATTGTTTATTCGTAAGTATTTACTAGGGTGTATTTTATCATCCACATCCATGTTTCATCAATATGTAATATTATTTCCATCCACCTAAAATTGTTTAAATCCATTTTTACCCTTCGGTGAGTTTTTAGTAATATGTATGAAAGGAATCTTTTGTCGTTTTTCGTACGAGGTACTTTTTGACTTTTCCGACAAAAGTACAAAGAATGTTTTTTAACTTATACGGCATGAATGGATTTTTAAAACATTATTTCCAAGAAGCTTCCTTTACAAGTTTTCAAGTTTATTTTTAATCAACTTCTTTTATTTTAAAGTTATATGACATGTTATGAAAGGAAAAATGTTTTTGAAGAAGAAAGGATATTTTCCTCAAGAATGGAGTTCAAGTGTTTTATCAAAATTATTTTCCATCTAAGATAATAAAGGGTTTTGTTTTTATCCCTATTATTACATTTATTTGATCATGTTTTGATGGAATTATTTTTATGAATTCCTTTATCTTATATGAATTTATTTATGATGTCATGATGTTTCAGGAATCCCATTTTTGTTACATGTGTTATGCGATGATGTATGTTTTATGATTATGTGGCACACATAAGAAAGGATTCATTATAAGATGGGTGGGACCTATATCTCCCTCCAATGCATTGGGTAAAGATTTTATATCTCATGAGATAGACATGTCTGGAACGGAAGGTTATTTTGGTTCAGTGATACAGGACTGAAACGAGGAGTGAACTCGGTTCAGAAAGGGACTTTGTCCACTAAGATAGCCTTGGCAATGAGTCATGACTAACAAGAAATGATTTTCCAGGATTATGTGTGCATGCCACAAAGTTTCAAGTATTATGTTATGATTATGGGGATCTCATTTTCACTTCTATGATTTATTCCTTGTTAAGATATTATGATCTCTTTTGCAGGTTTTGATTTTCAAAAAGATATGATATGATTTTTATTTCCTTTATTTGCCCTTGCTGAGCATTTGAGCTCACCCTTTTATGTTTTCTTTTCCCCAGGTCAGGAAGATGGATATTAAGTAGAATATGCTAAAAGGGACCCTAGATATGATGAAATAAATGGGAGACACTGTAGAAGATTTATGAACCAGTTGTTTATGTTTCCCAGTTTCTAAAGACACTATACCTATACGGTCCTTTGTGGTTTTGTCATATGTTGTAATAAGTGTGCTTCAATTTTGAAGTATTAACAATGTATGTAAAGTGTGGGTCGTTATAGTTGGTATCAGAGGAAAGGTATAGTCAACCTTTGGAAACTAGGATGTGAAAGCCTTAGTAAGAACCCTAAGGATATGTCTAAGCATAGAACACAATCTTAGAAATGGCCTTGTATAACCTAGGATAAGACCATAAGCATGAAAATTTTATTCTTGAATTATGTGGTTTCCTATTATAATTATTGTTGCTCACACTATTCTTATTGGTTTTAGTCAATGGCTGGAACTCGATGGAATCGTGTTAATGCGGAATGCGATGGGCAATGCAATGATTGTTCCCCTGAGCAACCAAACGATATGGGAGCTGGAATGCAAAATTTTGTAGCCATGCTCACACAACTTTCTCAAGCTATGAATCATGCAGGATTTCCAAACGAGCAAAGGAGGGAGCAACATTCTGTTGAATCCTTCATGAGGCTGCGTCCACCTTCTTTCAGTGGGTCTACTGATCCATTAGTTGCTGAACAATGGATTTGTACTACTGAAAAGATATTTTCAGTTCTTCAATGTTCTGAACATGATAAAGTCATCCTAGCAGTGTATCGTTTGGAAGGAGATGCTGATCAATGGTGGAATCTTGTTAAGAATACGAGGCAAAGGGATGAAATTGAGTCTATGGAATGGGACGAGTTCAAGAACTTATTTTTCAATAAGTACTTCCCTCGTATTCTCCGAACAAAGATGGAGAAAGAGTTCCTTGAACTGAAGCAAAGGGATGATGAATCTGTTAGTACCTATGAAGCAAATTTTACAAGACTTGCAAGGTACGCTTCTGGTATTATTATCCAACCTGAGAGTAAGATCGATCGATTCTTTAGTGGCTTAAAACCAAGTCTTCGAAGGGCGTTAGCCATAAGAGACTTCAATAGCTACGAGGAAATCGTTCGATGTGCTCTCAAAGTCGAGATGGAGATTGGAGTAACCCATCAGTCACATGGGTTTGATAAGAAGAGGAAGATGGAATTCAAAGAAAAATCTAAAGAGCACACTGAAAAGAAGATGAACTTTCCCTTATGCTCAAAGTGTGGAAAGAAACATGGAGGGAGTTGCCTTAAAGGGACAAGTAAATGTTTTAAATGTGGAAAGGAAGGTCATCGGGCATTTGAATGCCGTGATAATGGGAAGAAGATGTCTAATGATGCAAACAAAGGAAGGGATACACAGAATGAACCTACTACACTTCAATGTTTCAAGTGCAAGAAGATGGGGCATTATGCCAATCAATGCCCAAATCCAAGGGTTGATGATGATGGTCGACGCCAACAAACTCTTAAGGCTAAAGACAAAGGAAAGTCACATGCAATTTCTATCAGCGATGTGGAGTACGATAACGATGTGGTGAAAGGTACACTTACCATCCACTCTAAAGTAGAAAATGTTTTATTTGATTCTGGATCCACCCACTCTTTTATTTCTGAAGACTTTTCTAAGGGTATCACCGTATTACCTCAACAATTAGATGTTGAGTTAGCTGTGACAACACCTAATGGCACATCAATCGCATCAAAAGTTTATAATTCTTCTCCGATCGAAGTTTGTGGGAAAGTGCTTCCTGCAAATCTTGTGATCCTTCCTTTAGTGGAATTTGATGTGATTATTGGCATGAATTGGCTTTCTCTACATGGAGCTCATATCGATTTCCAAAGAAGGGAAGTCACATTTCATATTCCAGATCAATCTACGATCGTCTATCAATGCAAGGATGAACATAACCTTCCAGTGGAAATTTCTTCCATCTTATGGGTATTGATTCCACTAAATGAAGGTTATTTATCTCAAATGGTTGGTGAGAAACTCATGATTAAGAATATGCCCATTGTACGGGAGTTTGATGATGTCTTTCCAGAGGAATTACCAGGTCTTCCACCAAATCGTGAAGTTGAGTTTTCAATAGAACTCGTACCGGGTGCTTTGCCTATTTCAAAGACACCTTATAGAATGGCCCCAATTGAGTTGCAGGAATTGAAGAAGCAACTCCAAGAGAATCTTGATAAGGGATTCATACGCCCTAGTGCGTCACCTTGGGGAGAACCTGTTCTATTTGTTAAGAAGAAAGATGGATCAATGAGACTCTACATTGATTATCGAGAACTTAACAAGATCACTATCAAGAACAAATATCCTCTCCCACGCATTGATGACTTATTTGACCAACTACGCGGAGCTCAATACTTTTCCAAGATTGATCTTCGTTCATGGTATCATCAATTAAGGGTCAAAAGGGAGGATATACCAAAGACAGCTTTCCGTACAAGGTATGGACACTATGAATTTATAGTGATGCCATTTGGTTTTACTAATGCCCCTGCTATCTTCATGGATCTAATGAATAGAGTCTTTAGAGACTATCTTGATCAATTTGTGGTAGTCTTTATAGACGATATTCTTGTCTATTCAACGAGCAAGGAAGATCATGAAGATCACTTGAGAATTATATTGAAGACCCTGAGAAAGGAGAAGCTTTATGCCAAATTTACCAAGTGTGAATTTTGGCTTCAAAAAGTTGCATTTTTGGGTCACATAATCTCAAAAGAGGGGATATCTGTGGATCCAGCAAAAACAGAGGTTATCGAAAGATGGTCAAGACCAACAACAGTAACTGAGATCCGAAGTTTTCTTGGTTTGGCTGGATATTATCGACGTTTTGTAAAATATTTTTCACGATTATCTAATCCAATCACCAAGTTGACTCGGAAGGGAGTTAAGTTTGTCTGGACAGAGGAATGTGAAGAGAATTTCAAGGAGTTGAAAAGAAAGTTATCCAGTGCACCTGTGCTCACACTGCCTTGTAGTGGAGAAAGGTTTGTGATCTACAGTGATGCATCCAAGAAGGGATTGGGGTGTGTTCTTATGCAAAATGATATGGTGATAGCTTATGCCTCACGACAGTTGAAAATCCATGAGCAAAATTACCCAACACAAGATTTGGAGTTGGCTGCGGTAATCTTTGCATTAAAGATTTGGAGGCATTACCTTTATGGTGAAAGGTGTGATATTTATACTGATCATAAAAGTTTAAAGTATATTTTCACACAAAAGGAGTTGAATATGCGTCAAAGAAGATGGTTGGAGCTGATTAAGGATTATGACTGCTCAATCCATTACCACCCTGGGAAAGCAAACAAGGTGGCAGATGCATTAAGTCGACAAGACCATGCTAGTTTATCCATGATGAGGATCACAAAAGATCCAATATTTATGGATTTTCAAAGGATGGATCTTGGAATTATAATGGAAGGGGAAAAATCTTATCTTTCTCAAATTAATGTTCAACCATCTATACATGTGAAGATTAAAGAGGCACAGAAAGAAGATTTCGAGTTACAAAAGAAGGTGAGAAATGTTCCTGAATTCAACCTTGATTGTGATGGGATAATAAAGTTCAGGAATCGGGTTTGTGTTCCTCCCATCCCCGAATTAAAGAAGGAGCTGCTGGATGAGGCTCATAGTTCTTCATTCTCTATTCATCCTGGAAGCACAAAGATGTATAGGGACCTGAAAGAGTACTTCTGGTGGGATGGCATGAAAAGAGATGTTGCTGAATATGTCTCTCGATGCTTGGTTTGTCAACAAGTTAAAGCTGAGAGACAAAAGTCTAAGGGGATGTTACAACCATTACCCATACCCGAATGGAAATGGGAAAACATCACTATGGACTTTGTCACAGGACTTTCTAAAACATCCAAAGGCAATAATGCTATCTGGGTCATAGTTGATCGTCTTACAAAGTCTGCACACTTCATTCCTATTAGAGAGGATTTCTCTCTAGATCAGCTTGCCAGGATATATGTAAAGGAAGTGGTAAGATTACATGGAGTACCACTTTCTATTATATCTGATCGGGATCCGAGATTTACCTCGAAGTTCTGGCGAAGTCTTCAGCATACTCTGGATACAGAGTTGAGTTTCAGCACTGCTTATCATCCCCAGACAGACGGTCAGTCTGAGAGAACAATTCAAACCCTAGAAGATATGTTGAGAGCTTGCTCTATGGATTTCAAAGGAGGTTGGGATCAACACCTACCTTTGGTAGAATTTTCTTATAATAATAGCTTTCACTCCAGTATTCAGATGGATCCTTATGAAGCTCTCTATGGAAAGAAATGCAGGACTCCAACTTGCTGGGATGAAGTTGGGGAAAGAAAGCTATTTGGACCTGATCTCGTTGATGAAATGGCAGAAAAGGTTAGATCTATTCAACAACACATAAGAGCAGCTCAGAGTCGACAGAAAAGATATGCCGACAACCGAAGAAAAGACCTAGAGTTTGAAGTGGGTGATAAAGTGTTCTTACGAATATCTCCCTGGAAGAGGGTTATGAGATTTGGAAAGAAGGGGAAGTTGAGCCCTAGATATATCGGTCCTTTTGAAATACTGGATCGTGTTGGGAAGGTAGCTTACCGATTGGCGCTTCCACCGAATCACTCTCAAGTTCACGATGTGTTCCATGTATCTCTCCTGAGAAAGTACATACCAGATCCTTCACATGTACTCAGCTCAGAAGTTGTACCGCTGGAGCAAGATCTTTCTTATGAAGAACAGCCGATAGAGATTCTGGATCGTAGCGAAAAAGTCCTACGAAACAAGACCACTCGCTTGGTGAAAGTTTTATGGAGGAACCACCAACTTGAAGAATCTACATGGGAGCTTGAGGATATGATGAGGGAGAAGTATCCTCATCTGTTTGTTACAAAGTGATGAATTTCGAGGGTGAAATTCTTTTTAAGGGGGGTAGAATGTAACACCCGAGACTTTTATGTTATATAAACCATCAAAGGAATTTTTTTCTACACAACACTTGCTTGGCTTGCTTTACACGCAATCGCGACCTTCCTCGATAGCTTGCGTCGTACGCAATACCGAGTTTCACTAAACAATAATATGCTATTAAAACTAGCCGTTATTAATAGTAATAACCACTTTTTAAAATTTTATAAATTTTATTTTTCAAAATGGACATCATTTTTGGACTCAGAATATCGAAATTAGCCTAGGGTGAAATTTTGGTATTTTTCTGAAAACTTTCAATTTTTGATGAATAGTGAAACCACTAAGTGGTAGGTTAAAAACTGAATTTTGCATAAAACTTAATTTTACCGCTTCTGTGAATGGAATTTCGAAAATCCGAGAGACACGGTTAATATCAAGGACTAAAATGTGGTTCAATGAGATGAAAATAATTTTTTGGTGAATAGTAACTTTTTACTTTTTTTTACCGCGGTTAATAGTAAATAGGGTAACTAAGGGTAAATATGATATTACTATAACCCTAACACATGTCCTAATTCTATTGGACAAGTGTAATTCGACCAAAAACAAATTTAGGAATAAAATATGACCATTTAGGCCCACTTGGATTAGATTAAGACATTTATTATTAATTTATTTAAAGAAGGGTTAAAATAGTTAAAATCAATGTTTAATAAGTAAATCATTTTTAATATGGGGTTATACATAAGATAAATTCGACTATAAATATTCATTAGAAAGCTAAAACGATTTCCTACATAATGGAATTTTATTTGTAATTTTTAGACATTAAATAATTTAATTTATTTATGACACAATGATGATGCAGTAATTATCTTATTAATGAAATATTGACATAATTGATGTTATAAACACGAAAATAAATGTAATTTGAGACTTTTTATGAATTCCACATATTTTATAGGTGACTATGATATATTAATGTTGATTTAATAAACTTGGTTCGAACATATAATTCTGTTATGACTTTCACAAAAATCATATATCAAATAGTGTCAAAATTGACACAAAATAGTTTTTAAATCAAATATTATATTATTAATTGTTATTTTATTCCTAAAAATCTAAGGTTCGGCCAAATGACTTAGATAAGGATATATATATTAATAATAAACAATTTGGGGTTCGTTTGGCATGTTATAGTAAGTGTATTAAACATATAGTAAAAGAAAACAAAAAGACACGGTAAAAGATAAATTATTTAACTTAGAGTTAAATCTAATTGATAAGGATAAAATAATACCCTAAACTTGTCTAAATACTATTGGTTGATAGGCTTTCGACCCCTCCCCACCTTATCTTCGAAATAAGACCCTTTGGAATCATTATAAACCGATTTTGACTTTAATATAAAATAATATTTTGAGATATTCCTAAGGTGCCCCTCTCCTCCCTTATAAAAGGGCACCTCCTCCCCCTCCTCCTCACACCAATTTGAGCACTCAAGCTCGGCCAAACCCTGCCATTTTCTCCTCTCCACTTCCCTAGAATAATCCTAGAGGTCCTGGTCTTCTCCAAAGGCCAATCGTAGTTCCTTAAGTGGAGGATTCAAATAAGCGTTCCAAAGAAGAGGTAATATCCATTACCGATCTTTTCAATTTCTTTCTTCTTCAACTTCTTCTCCTTTAGTTGTTTCATGATAAAGTAATAACATCAGTATTACTTACATACTGATATGTTATTATAAATATGAAACAACCCTAATTCACCTTCTATCCATCCTACGGAAAAATGAAATCACCGCGCGTGCGTACGTACGGAATACCGTCTCCACGCCGTGGTGTAATCTATTTTCCACCATCACCTTACAAGGATGGGTATAATGGTGTAATGAGTAAATATATATGATTATTATGAAGTAATATTGATACTGAAAAAATATATATATATATACTTCAATACAATTCCACAATCATAGGAACGATATCATCACTCGTGCGTACGTACGGAATACCGTCTCTACGATGTGATGCGACTCGTTCTACATGATCTTCATTTCATAATGATTATATAAATGAATTGAATGAATAAATATGATATATGTTACACTAATACCATTATGGATATAAGGAATCTATAACCTTAAAATAAGAATAAGAATGTATTCGGCAAAACACGCAAAAGAACAAAAGGCAATAAAGACCCGAGTAACAAGTAACCATGAAATATTACTATCAAGAAGCTAAGAATATGAACATATATGATATCATATCAATATGTATGATTCTGGAATAAGTCAATAACATTATTTGAACCATTATACAGGAGCTTCGGACACGTACAAAGCAAATTGGACTTAAGGTAATGGAAATATCACAATCTCATTTTTATCTGAGATTGTTTATTCGTAAGTATTTACTGGGGTGTATTTTATCATCCACATCCATGTTTCATCAATATGTAATATTATTTCCATCCACCTACAATTGTTTAAATCCATTTTTACCCTTCGGTGAGTTTTTAGTAATATGTATGAAAGGAATCTTTTGTCGTTTTTCTTACGAGGTACTTTTTGACTTTTCCGACAAAAGTACGAAGAATGTTTTTTTAACTTATACGGCATGAATGGATTTTTAAAACATTATTTCCAAGAAGCTTCCTTTACAAGTTTTCAAGTTTATTTTTAATCAACTTCTTTTATTTTAAAGTTATATGACATGTTATGAAAGGAAAAATGTTTTTGAAGAAGAAAGGATATTTTCCTCAAGAATGGAGTTCAAGTGTTTTATCAAAATTATTTTCCATCTAAGATAATAAAGGGTTCTGTTTTTATACCTATTATTACATTAATTTGATCATGTTGTGATGGAATTATTTTTATGAATTCCTTTATCTTATATGAATTTATTTATGATGTCATGATGTTTCAAGAATCCCATTTTTGTTACATGTGTTATGCGATGATGTATGTTTTATGATTATGTGGCACACATAAGAAAGGATTCATTATAAGATGGGTGGGACCTATATCTCCCTCCAATGCATTGGGTAAAGATTTTATATCTCATGAGATAGACATGTCTAGAACGGAAGGTTATTTCGGTTCAGTGATACAGGACTGAAATGAGGAGTGAACTCGGTTCAGAAAGGGTCTTTGTCCACTAAGATAGTCTTGGCAATGAGTCATGACTAACAAGAAATGATTTTCCATGATTATGTGTGCATGCCACAAAGTTTCAAGTATTATGTTATGATTATGGGGATCTCATTTTCACTTCTATGATTTATTCCATGTTAAGATATTATGATCTCTTTTGCAGGTTTTGATTTTCAAAAAGATATGATATGATTTTTATTTCCTTTATTTGCCCTTGCTGAGCATTTGAGCTCACCCTTTTATGTTTTCTTTTCCCCAGGTCAGGAAGATGGATATTAAGTAGAATATGCTAAAAGGGACCCTAGATATGATGAAATAAATGGGAGACACTGTAGAAGATTTATGAACCAGTTGTTTATGTTTCCCAGTTTCTAAAGACACTATACCTATACGGTCCTTTGTGGTTTTGTCATATGTTGTAATAAGTGTGCTTCAATTTTGAAGTATTAACAATGTATGTAAAGTGTGGGTCGTTATATGGACCATCTGGGAGGCATGAAACCCGGTTTGTCTAGGGTCCCCTCACTCCATGTGGTCCCTTCAGGTTTGACTCTGATCTCTTATCATGGAAATTGCATCACTCATTAAAGGTGGACTCGCATCGGAGATAGTCTGCAATATTTCTTAATCATCCATGCTTACAAAACAGGGAAAGCCTCTCCTGTGTTAAATGGAAACCGTCGAAACATGGATTGAAACATAATATCGACGGCTCATATATGGACGGGGGCATGAGAGTGGCAGATTGCTTATAGATAGTTGGGGATTCACCCTTGTTTCCTTTAGCGCCTTCTATGGTCCAGGATGATCTTTAGGTGCTGAGTTTTGGGCCCTTCACTCTGGGCTCATCGTATGTAGAAGGAAAGGGTTGCATATCACCGCGGTTGAGTCTGATTCAGAGGTTCTTGTCAAGGCTCTTCAAGGGAGTAGGGGGATTCTATGGGAGCTTCCCTACCTCATCTGGAGATGTAGGACAAAGACTGATCAAGGGAGGATTATCCACCATAGTTGGAGGGAATCCAACTTTGCGGCCGACAGACTTGCCTAGTTTGGTCGACGGGAGAAAATGATTATGATCTTTGACAGCCTCCATTCTTTGCCTCTTGAGTGTATCAGTGTGGTGAAGGGGATTCCATGGGCCTTCATTTATTCCTACCCCCATGAGGACTTGCTTCCTGTTGTTTCCTTTCTCAAAAATTAAAAAAATAATAACTTTCAGGCAGGCACAGAACTGGGGAAATTTGCAAACTAGTGCCCTAAGCCAAGGGTTTTCGGAGGCAACCAGAAACCTCTAAGGAAACAAGTGTGAGCTATTTCCATCACTACTACCGAAGTGAACCTCGGAAATTAAGTGGTGACAGTAATGCTAGTTATTCATTCCAGAATAGTGAATGTACTCTTTGTTTCAGGTTCTATGCATTCTTTTGTATCTCGGAATTTTAGTAGAATAACCAAACACCACCACAAATCATGTAATTCAAGATGTCGTTGAGTATGAAAAATGGGGAAAACATTGCATCCCAAAAATATAACTCCTCCCCGGTCACAATATGTGGATTGTTCTTTCTAATGAACTTCTTCATACTCCCTAGGGTAGAATATTATTAAACTCTAGGCATGGACTGGCTTTCCTTATATAGAACCATCATAAATTTCTGTGAGAGGTAAATCACTCTCCATTTGGAGAATCGACCCTCAATTACATAAAAGATCAAGAGAAAGATTAAAATTCTTTATCTCCATCATCTCAGCATGGATATTACTACCCTATGAGCATGCGTATCTGGCTCAAATGATTGAGTCTAAGGAAGAAACCTTCCATGAAGAGATGTCTATTATGAGAGAATCCATTGAAGTGTTTCATGAGGAATTACATGGTCTCCCTCCTAGAAGAGATATTGAATTCTCAATTGACATTATACTTGGGGCGTTTTTAATATCCAAGACTCTGTATAGAATGGTTTTTTATGATCTTAAGGAGCTAAAGAAACAACTATCAGAGAATATAGATAAACGGTTTCTATTCACAAGTGCTTCACCATGGGGTGCACATGTCCTCTTCATCATGTAAAATGATGGGTCAATGTTCCTTTACATCAATTATCATGAGCTTAACAAAATCACGATAAAGAACAAGTATCATCTCCCGTGAATTCATGACTTGTTCGATCAGCTGTGTGGAGTATAGTACTTTTCCAAGGTATATTTTCAATTGGTATATTATCAAGTAAGGGTAAAGAAGGAAGATATCCCCAAGACTGTTTCTGTACAAGATACAGGCACTATGAATTCATAGTAATACCTTAGGGACTCATTAATGCTCTAGAAATATTCATGTATAAGATGAATAGAGTCTGTAGAGATTACCATAACACATTTTTTGTAGTATTTATAGACGATATTCTATTATACTACTTACCAATGAGGTTCTTGAGGAGCATATAAGAACTATATTGGAGTCCTTGCTAAAGGAGAAGCTCCATGCCATGTATAACAAGTGTGAGTTCTTGTTGAAGGAGGTCTCATTTTTGGGCCATATCATCACAAGTAATGGGATATCTGTGGATATTTCCAATATTACTGTAATAGAGGGATAGTCGAGACCAACATTGTTAATAAATATTTGTAGCTTTTTGGGGTTATCTGGATATTATCGACGATTTGTGAGAAATTTCTCATGATTTTCCAACCCTATTACCAAGATAACTCAGATAAGAGTAATGTTTTCTTGGAGTGATGAATGTGAAGAAAGCATCAAGGAGTTGAAGAATGGTCTTTGGGATGATGAACATAGTTCAAATTTACCTATTCACCCAAGAAAAACAATGATGTATGGAGATCGTCGAGAGCTCTATTGGTGGGATAAAATGTAGAGGGAGATCACTGAGTATAAATCAAAGTGTCTGGTGTATCAGCAAGTTAAGGTAGAGAGGGGAAATTTTAAGGGGATGATGAAACCATTACCCATACCAGTATGGAAATGGGATAACATCACCGTGGACTTTGTCAATAGACTTCTGAAGACATCTAATGGAAAAAAGGCAATCTTGGTTTTTGTGAATCATCTTACAATGTCTTCACAATTCATTGAAATTTGGGAGGATTACCCATTAGATCAACTAGAATAGATATACATCAAATATTTGGTAAGGCTGAATGGGGTACCACAATCGATTGTATTAGATTGAGATCCAATATTCACCTCTAGGTTATTGATGAGTCTTCAACATGCTCTGTATATTGAGAAGAAATTTAGTATGGATTATCGTCCTAAAAAAGATGGCCAATCTGAGCAGACTATCCAAACACATGAGTACATATTGAGAGTGTTCTTAATGGACATCAAATAAGGATGGGATCAACATCTTCCTCTGGTTGATTTATCTTATAATAATAGTTTCCACTCAAGCATCCAAATGGTACCATATGAAGCCCTTTATGGGAAGAGGTGCAGAACACCATCATGTTGGGATTCAGTTGGGGAGGGTGTGTTTCTAGGACCAGAATGGTCGATGAAATGGTGGAGAAGGTAAAAAACATTAAACAACATATCAAGGTAGCCCAGAGTCTATAGAAGAGTTTTGTGGATAACCATCGATGAAACCTTGTGATTAATGTAGGATGCATGGTATTTCTATGCATATATCCATGGAAGAATGTCACAAGGTTCGGAATGAAAGGGGATTTAAGTCCTAGGTACCTCGGCCCCTTTGAGATTCTTGATCATGTTGGGGCTCTGGATTATCGACTAGCACTTCCATCTACCATGGACAAAGTACATGATGACTTTAATGTATCCCTATAAAGGATGTACATACCAGACCCTTCACAAGTAGTCTCTTCCATGTTAATACAATTACAGTGTGACCTTTCTTATGAGAAGCAACATGTGAGGATCTTAGATCATAGAGAAGAAGATCTAAGAAATAATACAATTCTCCTCGTCAAGGTGTTGTGGCACAACCATAAGCTTGAAGAGGCAACATGGGAGTCAGAGGAAGTGATGAAGCAGAGTTACCCACATATGTTTTATTGTGGGAAACAAGAATTGCAAGGGAGGAGTTTATTAAGGGGGAATGATTGTAACAACCTAAAAAATTATTAATTATAATTTCTCGTTGCCTATTTAAATTTCATATTGTGGTTATTTAAAATGTATACACTTATTTGGATCCATGTTTGGGATTTTAAAATACCATTATGAATTTTGTTTGTTGCTAAAATAGACATTGAATAGTGATCACATGATTAGTAAAAATATAGGTCTTTACCAAATCCAATTTACTTAGAAAAAGGAAGTAATGACCTCATAAAATTGGCTTTCCGCACACAATGATCATTTATCAGAGATCTTAATAAAGGTGGTGTCATTGGGCTTCACTGTTGACCAATCCCAAACTGAGCTTCAACTCGATAAGATTGAGTGGAATCGACTTCAGGAGAAGTGAATGTTAATAGAGATAACCAACAGATTGATATTATCTGAGCCAACCTAGGAGTCCATCACCATCACACACCTTACCCTTCTATCTTATGCGGGAGTTATAAGGGGTTATGTAATTAGACCCTATCAGTAGGACTATGTACATTATTTTTTTACACTGAATATACATTCATTTTATTATTGTTACTTTGAAAATAGTTTTTAAAGAGTAAATAGTATTTTTATTTAATATTCAACTAAGAAATCTATTTTGATGAATTAATTGATTTTTTACATAAATAAAATTTTAATAAAATATTATTATTATTATTAAATAACTTTTTATTAGATATAAATGATCATATAATTTTATGAATGAAATTGTAATTTTTATTATGGTTTTGAAAACTGTTTTTCTCAAAACCCTTGAATTTTCGATAAATGTTGATTATTTTTAAAAGAAAAAATTCACAGATTTAGAAATGAATTTAGATAAAATGAATAATATTTTTGGAATCAGGAGGTCAAAATTATCCAACAGTGAATTTTTCATAATTTTCTGAGATAGTCGAATTTTCGGGTAAAAATTAAATATCATTTTAATATATAATGTGTTTTATGAAAAAATAATGACCCAATAATGATGTAATAAAATACTATAAACATTATATTAGAATAATATATGAATTACCATTAAAATAAATTTACTTGGGATTATTTTATTAATTTTACAAAGCTTTAGTAGACCCTTCAAGGATTATAAAACATTTTGTCTTTTTAAATTGTTTTTCTTGAGAGTATGACTCACATCCACATAAGAAACCCTTTTATTTTAAGATTTTAGGCCATTAGCCTTATAAAATGTTTTTTCCAATCCAATTTAAAAAACCCATGGTCAAAAACCATGGGATGGTTTGTGGTTTTGATTAGTTTAATTTGTTGTATCCCAAACCTAAATAATATAGAATTCCATCTCATTTCATATATAAATCCATCCATGCTCCCACTTACACTTCCCTCAATGCCTTTGGAGTTCGTCCAACCTCTACCCTACTCTCTCTAGAATCCTACCATGGTTTTTCAAGCTCCCATGAAGCATATCTCAACCCTCTACCAATCCTTTGGGATCACACTTCCGAGTAAGG
>CAUJRU010003428.1:0-48356 GCA_963277665.1 Viscum album | reverse complement strand
AAATCCACTTGAGATTGATAACATTTATGTATTATATCCTTGGAACAATTTCCCATGTCACATTGTTCTTATTTGGATGAATCTCCTCTCGCATAGATTTGATCCAATTATCATACTTTTCAGCCACTCTAAATTATTTAGGATCTACTTGGTAAAAAAAATATGGTTTTTGTAGATTCTTAATCCTTTGAGTTTTCACTGAAACTTTCCACTCACTAATGAAATTTTATTAATTTCTTTCAACCTTGATTGTATATCTTACAGTTGATAATACCTCTTCATTTTTCTTACCATCAATGTATTATTTTGTGTCTACCAAAGCCCTATGTTATCCCCATATTATACTAAATTAGAAATTAATTTCATTTGATGATTCATCCTTATTTTAATTATTAACAATCCACCCATTCTAATTAGTAAAAATATCTATAAATTTAACTTTTCAGAAAAAACACATATCAACCCTCCCTTTTTTAATCAATATTTAATTATCTCATTATCTAATATGATCAATTTTTAATACCAAAAATCAATTTCCTCTTTTAAATTCAATTAACATAATTTTTTAGCAACCCCAAATCAAAAAATGGTTCTGCTAATTTTCAATAACTTTGTAAAAATATAACCATATTTCAAATGATAACCCACTCATTAATACTTCATAAAATTAACTTCATTTATTTTATCACGCATCTAATAAAAACTATATGTGTTTTTATTTAATCCATATAAAAATAGATCATTCTTTAACATTGCCTTTTGGTTCTACCCTTAGGAATCTCTTATCACCATCCATGTAATTCTCACAAATGGGAGGTATTAACCCTTTTAGAGAACACAATGGAGTTCAACTATCATCCTCATCAGTTTCATCCCCCAAACAATTGTTATTCCAATTTGTTTCTTGGGATTCATCCCCCATATATTTTATATTTCTTGTACTACTAATAGCAGTAGTAAACATATGGATCACTATTGTATTAAGTATTTCAAGCGACAAAGGTTCATGTCCAAAAGATATTGACGATGAGTGCCAAACAAAAAAAATCAAAAGATAACTATTTATAAGATGAGATAATGAGTTTGACAGTTGTCTATAACTTTCAAATTTATATGAATTCATATGATAACACCTACCATGTTGGAGTAATAATTTTCATAAATTAAATTACCCATTTCTTTCAAATCACACTGAAATTCTTTGAAACAATCAAATGGTGAGTTCCCTTATTAGAATTATCTATAACTTTTTCCTTCTATAATGAATATATTATGTGTATTTTTTATTTATTTTAAAAAATGAATATTTTATGAACACAATATTATATCTTTACTTTCTCTAGAATGATTCAAATCTTCAGTCTAAGATGTCCTATTATCTACTCATCCTCCTCACTCGTTAATTGATTGTTTCATGAGATCTATTAGTGTTTTTTAATCATAATTATTTCTTTAACATATTTATATATATATAGACAACAATGTTTTCATAGTAAAATAATTAACCATATAATTAATGTATTGTTTCATATTTAGTTTCAATTTATTTCATTATGGTATTACTCATATAATAATTGTTTTCTTGTATAGGTGGTTCTTTTGTTTGAGTTGGGGTGGTATGTTCAAAGCTACTCATGCTCACGAGGGATTGGAAATCGAGTCTACATATGAGACAATGGAAATTAAAAAATGTGTTAAAAATGCATACAACCATTAGGAAAAGGTGAATTCCTACTAATTATTTAATTAAATTTTTCATCATTTTATCTATTATTTGTAAGTTAATTTCCTTATCATTTTTATCTAATACTTATTTAGGGTATTTTCATAGATATTTTTGAAGTCATATTTTTCTTTTAACTATCTATAATGAGACACAAAAGAAATAAAATGTTTCTTTCTTCCAATGTCACAAAATTTTCCATTTTCATTTCCTTTCATTGTCAAACTGAAAACACTTCATATTAATTCTATGTTGTTTGATGGAAAACCATTTCAATTATTCAAGCCCAGAAGAGTAAAGAAAGATCATGTGCCCATTTTGGTAAATTATTGTGATATAATGGGAACATTAGCTTCCTCTTCTCTTCTAGATTTCAAAAACAAGAATGGTTTTTCGGTTGAGAACATTGATTCAATATGTAGTTTTGTATGTTTGACATAGAAAGATAATGGAAACATGTTAATATTAGAAGTTATGATTTTTTGAGAATTTGTGATGTGTATAAATCAACCACACAACAATCAGACACATGGTTGACTGGTATGACTCCAAGTGCTTCTTTTAATTTAAAATTAAAATTAATTTTAATAAAAATTACAAATAACATACTCAAAACCAAGAAAACATATTTATGTTGTTTTGATACTCTAGGGAAATGATTCATAAATCATTTCTGAAATATAGGAATCATTTGAACCTCAATTTGATGCATGATTTGAACTATATGACTCAATGTGTCCATTATCATTTTAAAATTGATAATTAGTTCAAAAAATTTCCCTCATTGAAAATAAAGAAAAAAATCATATTTTTTTGATAATTTTGGACATATATTCATATGTAGTATTTAAAATTTTGGAATCAGTCTCATGTCAAACCAATACAAGATGTGATCAGTATGAGTCAAAGCGTGTGTTTCTAGTTTCAAATTACATTTTAGTAAAAAAACAAGTGACATTATCAACACTATGTAAACACATTTGGGTCTCTTCGATACTTTAGGAAAATGATCCATAATTCATTTGAGAAATGTAGGAATCATCATTACCTTAATCGAATGTACAATATGACTAGTATGACTCCAAGTGAATCTATTTATTTAAAATTGACATCAATTTTCGTACAAAGGAAAAATGACCTTTAAAAAAATGAGCAAACACATGAATATTGTTTTGATAAATTAGATAAAAGATCCATATGTAATTTTTGAAGTGTAGTAATATTCCCAAAAATGATCTGATACACGATGTTCTCAGTATAACTCAATATGTCCATTATAAGTTTAAAATCAACAGTTTAGTTAAAAAATGAAACTCATTGAAAGACAATAAAATGTGCTTTTATTTTCATGATAATTTATAAGATCGATTCATAAGTAATTTTTGACGTGTATGAATTGGTATCACATCAAACTGATACACGATGTGATTAGTGTGGGTCAAATTATGTGTTTCATGTTTAAAATGACATTTTAGTAAAAAAGACACAAGATGTACTCAAAACTGAGTAAATGTATTAGGATTATTTTTATAATTTATGAAAATGATCCATAATCCATTTGTGATGTGTATGAATTATCCAAAACTAAATCCAACACATGGTGTGACTGATATGACTCCAAGTACATCTTTCTATTTAAAATTAAATTCAAATTGAGTAAAAAGGACAATTACCCTACTCAAAACTAAAAAAACATTTAGATAGTTTTTATATATTATGAAAATGATCCATATGTCATTTTGGGTGTGTATGAATCATCCATACCTCAATATGATGCATGGTGTGACCAGTATTACTCCAAGTGCATCATTTATTTAAATTTGACATAAATTTTAGTAAAAAGGACAACTGGCTCACTCAAAATTGAGAAAAAACATTTGGACTATTTTGATACTTTAGGAAAATGATTAATAAGTCATTTTTGATGTGTAGGAATCATTCAAACCTCAATACAATACACGATGTGACCGGTATGAATTAGTGTACCTATTGTCAGTTTAAAATTGACATTTTAGTTCAAAAAGTGCCACTCCCTGAAAACTGAGGAAACATGTTTGGATTTTATTGGTAATTTATGAAAATTATTAATCAGTCGTTTTATATATATAGATTTGGTATCACATATAATTGATACACGATGTGACTAGTATGATTCAAAGTGCGCGTTTCTAGTTTATAATGGCATTTTAGTAAATAAGAAAATCAATGCACTCAAGACTGAGAAAAAATATTATGGTTATTTTGATATAGTAATAAAATAATCCATAAGTAATTTTAGACATGTAGGAATCATCTTCACCTTAATCTGACAAATGGTGTGACCGGTATGACTCCACTTGCATTTTTTCAATATATAAGTGTCATTTTAGTTTAGAATTTGCATCGCATCAATAAAACTGAGAAAACAAGCCAAGATTTTTTTTCTCATCATTCTATCTTATATTTCTTAGTTAATTTTATTATAATTTTTATCTTATATATATTTAGTTAATTTTTATAGAGATAATGCTTGAAGACGAAAAATAAATGGTGTGACATACATGAATCAACCAGAACTCAATCTAATACACAATGTTCCTGGTATGAACAAAATTTTAGTTTAAAATTAAAACTTTATGTAAATCTCTTTATATTATTACTGACATAAGAATTGTTTTCTTATACAATTGCATTTTTTGCTCGATAAGGGGTTAGGATCAAAAGACAAAGGAATATTGATATTTTTTAATGTATGTAATAATTTATACTTATGTAATTATATAATACAATATTTGAAATGACTATAATAGTATGTTTTTTCATGTATTCATGTTGTAAATTTTATTTCATTTAAATTTTGTATTCGTACTTCATTTTGTTGAATTCATGGTGCTTTTGTTATTGTAGTGTTTTGTTACAACACACTGCACTTGTACTACAGTGCGCTATTGCAGCATAATATAGTATACCCCTTTATTAGTGCTTCTACAAGTACTGATAAAGGATTATTTTATTAGTGATTCTAAAAGTGCCAATAAAATATTCCTTTATCAACATTTAAAAAAGTTTTGATAAATGACTGGGGCTCTTAATCTCACTTCGGTAGTTAGCACTTCTCTAGTTATGATAAATGTTATTTTTAGCGCTGTTAAAGGAATATTTTGTAGTAGTGCCCCACTTGATATATCTTTCATGAATATATTCATATATATATTTATATGTGTGTGTGTGTGTGTGTGTGTGTCTGTGTCTGTAATAGTAATTGAAAAAATGAACCTTTAAATATTAAAATGAATTAAAATTATCAAACTAACTTATTAGAATTTTAGTAAACTCACTAATAGTAATGTCTACATTATAATTTTTTCAAATATTTATAAATTTAAATAAATAATTTTATTTTTAATTATAATTAAAAAAATCTAAAAGTTAATAATTAATTATAATTTTTATTTAAAATCAACCCAATACATATATCTATAATTAATAATAATAATATATATCTATGTATAATTTTTTAAAAATATTTAAAAACAATTACTAAAATTCTTATATTTAATTTTATAGTTTTATAATTATTGTTATACCATTAAGAACATATATACATAGTATTACTATTTATACATTTATATTAATGATGTATTTATAAAACGTTTATTTATTTACATAAATAATTATATTTTTACTTATAATTAATAAATTCACTTATACATTAATTAATAAAACATTTTTTTATAATTTTATTAAATTTATCATTATATTATTACATTTTTAAAACATTTAACAAAATTATAATTTTTAATCATTTTTAATATTTTTTTAATTTTTTCATCTTCATTTATTAGTTTTTATTTTTTTTGTAATTTACCTATTTTTTATATTTATTTATTTTTAATATATTAAAATTTATTCATTTTTTAATATATATATATATTTATTATGTTTAAATGTTTTTAATATGTTTCTAATTTATATGATTAATATTTATTAATTTTTATTTATTATGTTTTAAAATTTTAATATGTTTAAAATCTATATAATATATTTATTAAGATGTGTTTTTTAATATTTTTGTAATTTAAATATAAAATATAATTCATTCTCAATAATTTTGTCAGTTATATAATTAATATTATTTTTGACGCCCCACCCTATTCCACTCAACATTTCCTAGACCGAGGTCCCCACAGGACTTCAGACACACCTCCCTGTGTATAAGAAGATTCCAACTAGCAATGAGGTCCCAATCTATATAATGGGAAGACTATGGACATGAACCAAAGTCATAAAATAATGGAAAAATAAACAAAATTATACAAAAAATAAACATCAGAGTACATATAGATAGAAAAACATAATGTAATAATAAATACTTCATGGAAGTCATATAGTCATACATAAATTGATCACACACTAGTACAATCCCAAATATAAAAAAAATAAAAACATAACACACACACATTGGCCCTATTGCTATCCCCAGGCTCTACACACCCTATCTCCCAATACCCTCGAGCTACACTATCCAAATCTATTGAATGTACTATACTAAATCTAAAAGTAGACATAAGGTCTACACGTGCATTGAGGTTCCTATGCATGGTGTAGAAATACATCTCAGTAGGATCTCATCAATTTTCACTAGTATAATTAATCATATACATGTATGTATGAGGGGAAAAAATAAACATGTCACACATGTGTGTTATATATTTTTTTATAACTAGGACACCATAACTCCCTGCACATAAGGTCACCATTCTCTGATTGGGCCTCTGCGACACTCGATCATACTTGGTTCGATGCCATGTCAGAATCCAAAACATAGCATCATATCATTCTAGTATACTGATTCCTAGAATGTACCTGAAGACATAGAGTTTTGTGGGTCCAAAACTCAACATGTTTTTCATAGGAACTAGGTATGGTCATATGTCCACATCATGACCCACTACCTTATCACTTAAGTTAGGGTTCATCGGTCTCATCTCACATCATCCCATAACATAGCCCCTCACAGATGGTCACTACCATGACCCGAGCTGCTTAAAAAAGGTTTATCATCCACATAGGCCAACCCATGCATGGTTAAGGGATGTCACAATCATATAAAACCACCCCCCAAAACTCTAGGGAGGTCACAAGCATACTAACCCATCCCCACATAATTTGGGGCGGTAAGAAGAACATTGACCCATAACCGTAAACTCTATGGAGGCAACAAGAACATTGAATCATCCTTGTACTCTATAGGGAGGTCGCATCAAGCACACTAGGCCTCAACCTATCACAAAACTCTTCACCTAATCCATAGGAACCGGTCGCTTCAGACTGATCCCCTTATCGAGCACATCTCTCCTCACCCGTTATAGTATCCATTACATCCTCTAGACCCTCAATAGTCTCTTCTCATCGATTCCAGCTCATTCCCCTCACCCATATGTGACACCACAACCATGGTTCATCCCAACATGGACATAAAGTTCTCATCCTCCTCATCAAGGTATCTCATCACTCTTGGTCCTACTACCGAGGGAACATCCCAAACTACTTTATCTAAGCCCCTTGGCATCCCGATTCCAAGTTCCAAACAAGCTCACACTCTATAACGAGGACTCATATCACATATTATATGGGAGATATCTCAACCAATCACTTGGAGTAAACCCCACTATATCACACCTTTCTTAAACCTGAAGGACTCATCCTAGTCACAATGTTAATTAATCCCCAGAAAACCCCAGGAGGGTGTCACTCACCATAAATGAGATGAATGGTGTTCTCACCCATCATCACTTTGCCGAAGCCTCTATTATCCATCCAACGATCCCTAAAAACATATCATAGGCTACCTATATCACATCTCTTAACCAGATACCTACCCAAGGATCCGTAATATCTAAAACGACATCCCCATCACTTGGTGGCAAAGATATCAAACAATTTTATTCCACCTAATTTTTAAATAGAATATATCATTATCATAAGAGGATGAATGACATCATATATCTTCTTACCATTACATAACTAGTCCCTAGAAAACTATCGAGTCCCCTTAAACATGAATTAATGCATATAGTCAGGCATAAACAAATATATGGATTTTTTTAAATGTACTACCTGTAATGCCCCAATCTAAATCACCAGATCAAAGCCAAAGTACTACATAGCCTCATACATGACTCCATATACACATGATGTTCCCATCTAGCTGCGATGGTCTAAACACCATCAGTGGGGAGACTATACCCTTAGTATATGTAAATATATGTACAAATAGTAACACAAGATAAAAAAGTTGAATAAATAATAAATTCTACAACCAATGGCAGGGAAAGTATCTCAAGTCATACAAAATAATTAACTAAGGATCCCAAAGTGGTGGGCCAAACAAGATAATGAGTAAGATATATAAGGATTTAAAACATAGTGGCATCACTCTATAGTGTATCATGGTACTACCTTCGAACACCATACACCATCAACTAGATGCTTATCACCTGGACCTTTCCATTTCATTTGTCTCTAATCATGAAGTCTGTATGAAAATCAAGATTCTCATACAAGTTTTGAGTATAAAACCAATAGGATTAAACTAATACATAATTAACATGATTGAATGTGCCTCATAATTCATGACATAATAATAATTAAATAATCCAAAAATATTTAAGAAATAATATAATTAGTAGTTATGCGTCAACCAAGCTGCTACACACCCCCGACCATACATGCTTTAACATCATTCCATAAGGAACATTATAAAGGAACTTCATGAACACAAGCTCGCCATAAAGTCACCACATTCATCCCATAGTAGACACAAGGCCAATAAATCCTAGAATCCACAAGGATAATGAGTCTTGGGCTGATCCATAAGGCATTTGAACCCTAACACAATCACATGCCATATCATTAGGTAATCATACTCTGTTTTTACCTTAGATCGATCCACATGATCCTCATATCCCAACTCCACATTGGGTGAATAATCAAGGATATTATACCCTTTCATGTGTCTCAATCCACTGCTGTATTCAATATACATTAACAATCTCCCATACTAAGGGATAGCTAAGCCATGATGGTTCACATGTCATTCTCTACGAGAAGTGAAACCACTAAATTCCATTCATCACACACAATAAGAGTATAACATATATCCACAAAAGCATAACAATAATGAGTATAAATAGCCACAAAAACACATGTGATCACTCTCAAACATGGTCCCATGGGCCACACACACACACACACTTGTTATTAAACATCAAACATGGTCTCACATGCTACACAGGAACACACATGTGATAAAAAACAAAACACAGTCCAAAAGTACATATGTAAAAAACACCATATCAAATAAAAATTCATATGCATTCCTTCCACATGTTAAGGAACTTCTGACCATAATATTGATGATATAAATGCAAATATTCACTAAGTATCGGTTCGAAAATCTCGACCGTGCACCATCAGATCAAACTCACATGTCAAGGAACCCTTGGTATAATTGAATGCCAATGTAATAAGGGTTCTAGAGTGTGATTCAAGAATGAAACTAAACAAGGTATTTGATCTATAAAAACATACCTCTTATAATATACCAATATTGCTAGGTCTAGGTATGGTCTAAGGATAAGAACTTGTTGCTCCTATAACATTGATTAAAAAATATGACCTAAGTTCCCCATGAATTTAGATCAACACAAAAAATTCCCTTGAATGAATAAATCACCAAGGTCTATTGTTCAAATAGAAATATCATTCATGGATTCACTATAGGTCTGTCAAGAATAGGTCTTGAACTCATTTGGAATTCATCTCATTCCAAGGAAGAATCCGGGGAATATGTGTGGTTCAATTAAATTGAGGGAATATTTGAATAAAAATCATGTTCAAGACCCTTAAATGAAGTCTCATTCATTTACCCATTGAAATTATTATGATACATGAAGAACGATGGTTGTTTCATCTATTAAAACTTTAATAAGACAATTATCCCAACCTACACCACGACTATGGTTGTCTCAAGCACATAAAACAATGTAGCACGACATAAATATTTCCTATGGAATGTTTTCAATATCCTTATTGTTTCCCCTCCCAACATCCTCTACCACAGGCATTGTGAGGCCATTATGGTCATTTCCCACAAGTTCTACTCCAATTCTCTATGACCATGGTCATAACTTGGCCTCCCCCATTTTCCTTTCCCATTTTCTATAGTTTCTCACTACAATATACAATTAATTGCACAACAACCATGGTGTTGCATGTGTTGAACCAAACAGGTTCCAAAACATCTAATAAGCTACTAAAATTATCAAAATACTTTACCCCAGCATGGATCAACCCAAAAACATTAAGGGGAAGATGAAAACAAGTCTTAAAATATTATGAACAAAATTATGAGGTTTTAAAATACCCTTAGAGATATTCACATCCTCTATAATCCTCTAGAGCGATCTTTTTTAAACAACTCATGCCACTAAGCTCAAAAATTAGATTCCTACTCACATATTTCTTCTTAGATCTATCATTGTTTCTATACTACTCAAATTAGTGGAACATATTCCTTTTAAAACCCATATTTATTCAGTATAAAATCATTATCAATTTCTCCCAAAAATATGTGTATGGTCCCAAATCTATATTATCATAATAAATAACATGTGAAAGATCAAACCTACACATCCAAAGTTGAGAAATGTGGAACACATCATCCATGAATTCATAATAGTGGAAGGTTTAGTTGGTAAAAAACTTATTTTATACGTTCAGTAATATAAAATATCCCCAAAAACCATTGTAATAGCTTCCCTTGATTTTATAAAAGATGATTCCCCAACTGAGGTGACACCCACAGGAAAAATCGGTCACCAATAGTGAACACCAAAGGATGTATCCTCCAGTCATCATATAATCACAACTTGATCTGGGCTGTAACCAACCACTTCCTAACAATATGAACACTCTCAATGGTATCCTACACCATACTCAGCCTTATAATTGATTGAACGCCCACCTAATGCCAACAAAGTGGTGAGTTTCATGAACATCCATATAGAGGTGAAAAGGTTCCATCTAAATAGAATCCTAGAAACTATTGTTGTATGTGAACTCTTATAATACGTGGTTCTCACCCCATCCTCCACCAAAATCTAGGATGTGTTCCTAAATAATATCCTCAAATATTTGAATCATCCTCTTTGATTTTCCAATGGTATATGGATGATAAATTGTACTGATCTTCAATGGATTCTCTAAAGCCTACAATAAGCCTTTACAAATATATGATGTAAAACATGTATTCCTATCCAATAAAATATTAGAAGACACTACATGTAGTCATATAATATTCTTCAAATAAAGCTTTCCTGAATGATTTATAGAATGAGTCTCTCAGATTGGTACGAAATAGGATACATTCATTAGCCGATAAAAAATCCCCCAAACAATATCTTGGCTCCCTAGGGTCTTGGGAAAACCATTCATTAATTATATAATCACAATGTATCACTTACACATAGGTACAAAAAGTGGCTTAATAAAGTCACCATGAAGTCAATGCTTAGGCTTTACCCCCTAGCTGCTAGGGCATCATGAAAAAAAATCACTGATGTCCAGATTCATAATTGGTCACCATAACTGATGTCATATGTAATGGTATATCTTCTTTAACCCTAGATGCAGTTATTATTTCTATGAATGTGAGTGTCTCATCAACTCCTCTCTCAAGGAGGCTAGCACTACAATTCACCCATTTATGCTGATCGTGTTTTCATTGTTTAGTAGACATCCTTGAACTGGGTCACTACCTTCCAATCATTCTTGCATAACCACACACTCATGATCTTAATATTGTCTAGTATTCACCCATTATACTAATGTAGATGTGATAAATGAAGTTTAACACGTCATGAATCCATGATTCTCTAATGAATCCACAAACCACTCAGTAATCAAACTCATCATACATCATTCCTCATATGAAGGATACTTTCTATGTTATTGGGTATTTGGTGTTTTCCTAATGAGAGAATATACAATTAAATTACCCTTTCATAGAGTATAGGCTATATATAAGTCAAATTTCAGTAGATACTTCACGAAACACCTCTTCTGCAAGTTCAAATCCTGTTGGGAGATGATATATTGGACGATCTTATGGTCCATGTAAAAAAACCTCTCACCAAAGGGAGAATATCACCAACAATTTGGAGACTTAACCAAATCTACCAAATCCATATTATGTGTTTAGTAGTTCCACTCATGGGGTTTTAGCTGATGCGACTCATAAGCTACAACTTGTTCTCCATGAATCATCACAACTTCAAAACTAACACATAAGGCATCATAGTAAACTACATATCCAATTCCAGGATATGGAAATTTTAGAATAAGGTATATTTCCACTATTCAATTTAACTATATGAAATAATCTTCTCAAGGATCTATACACTTTTACTTCACTCATTTATTTTTATGCCCATTCATAGGCACTTCTAAATATGAGAAGTCATATATGAACCATCTATTGTACCCGACTAAACCAAAGAATATCTTGATCTCCAACACATTCCTAGGGCGTACCCAAGACATCACATCCTTTAAATTCTATAGGTCCATATGAATTACCAACTCGTATTTCAAATGCTCAAGGAACCACACATCTTAGATTAAAAAAGTGACACTTTGAAATTTTGGCATAAATATAATGTTCTCAAAGTGTTCTTAGTTTAATATCAAAGTTCTTTGTTGGTATTTTTAAATTCCATTAGTATATAATGATATTTTCACCAAAAAAATAACTAAAGAGTTGAGATATAGATTAATAATTCTATTCATGATAGTCATAAACATCACTGGAACATTTTTCAACCCGAAGGGAATGACAAGGTACTTATACAATCCATATCTACTCCTGAATTATCTATTAGAAATATCCTCCTCTCTGACTCAAAGATGGTAGTAGCTTAGCCATAATTTGACCTTGGAGAACTACTAGGATCCATATAATAGGACAAACAAGTCATAAATCCTCGGTAATGGGTATCGATTCTTCATAGTCACATGGTTAAACTTCCTATAGTCTCTAAAAAATTAAAGGCTATCATCGATATTCTTTGAAAAAAAAAACACTGGATCACCCTAGGTAGATTTAATCAACTTGATAATTTTTTTTCATCCAAATACTTTAGTTTTACATTGACTTCCTTCAACTGATCTGATGCCTTATGACATGGAGAAATTGATATAGGTTTTTATCCTGAAATGAGTTCAATATAAAAGTAAATTCCTCTATCAGGAAGGTGATAAGAAAATCCATCAAGAAAGATATCTTGATAAGGGTCCATCTCTAGTGTAAAGGAAGAGGCTACTATTGTCACTATCACTAGTGAAAATCCCACCAATTTCATTATAATAACTCTAATTTCTATCAGTTTTTGGCCCATTATTCCTCATCCAACTTCCCATTCACCAATTATCACAAAATTATCCATATTTTCTGTAGTAAATGATACACATATCTTATAGCAGTCAATGTGTACCAAATAACTAGTCAAACAATCCATGTCAATGATCACATCGAAGCTAGTCATCTCAAGGATCATGAAATCTTAAAGATGTTCATTGTAAATAACTATTATAGGACATCCTGGAAATCTCTAAATATGGTCCAATTTTTTCTCCATGGGTGTATCAAAAGATATAAACTTAGAATATAGATTGAACAGTAAGTCAAGGAAATGAATAATTTGAGTAGATATAAACATATGGGAATCACCCATATCAAACAAGGTATTAGAATGTTTATATAAAATCTAGAGTTTACCTCAATGATTAGATGGTCCCTCACCACTTTTAACTGGAACCAAGTCTATTACACAAATCCTTCCAAATTTTAGACCATTAACATTACCTTAAAGCGCATGAATTGCCTGATTTTTGAATTTTGTGGGGTTTGGTGTAGCTGTTGAGGACCCTATCCATGCCCCTAGGTCAGAGTCCATGTCTATTCTATATCCTTGTGAGAATATATCTATAAAACACTCAAACAAAACTCCTAATTATTCCCCATATTTTTGTACCTATGAAATTTGATCCAAGTATTTGGAAATTTTTTTACAATAATGCCCAATTTGTACATAGATTAAGCACTAAGGTACTCCTACTCCCATAGAAGATACTTAAAACCTCTGCTTTGATGTGGCTGTTTTCCACCACTCTAGTACAAATCCTTAACATTACTCTTAGTAATACTAATGTATCATTAGGAAGACTACTACAGTCTATTTGAAGACCTATAAATCTGTCCTCCTCTAGACCATTCTCGATCATCAGGTCCCTATGAAGCGCCTCTGTAAATATCATTAAGTCGATGTTTATAGACTAATTCCTCAACTCCAGTCAGAGGATGATATCAAAATTCCGGACTTTCTATGCCTCATTCCAAGCCAATACAGGAATGAATCAATGTAACTATATTAAATGTGTTGATAAATAGACACTTTCATCAATCCATTCTAAATCTACAAGAACTCCTGATCATAGTCCATGTAACAACACAAACCCAGTAACCCAAATCTAGTGTATACTTTTAACATTAGAATAAGATGAAATGGATCACATCATGAAGGTTAAAATGGTTTTGTAGTCTAGAAGAACCAAATTTGTATATGATTATGATTTTATATTGGAAAAATAAAATATAAAACATAGTAAATGTTAATATTCTACATCATTGAGACTCATTCATAGTTTCCTTCTTCATATCCTAGGAAAATGAAATCAAAATAAGGGTGAGCTAAAATGATCAGAAAATAAAATTGAACAATAAAATATACCTTGATTAAATAGATAATAATCAATATTGAAAGGTAAATAATTGAAAACATATGACATTTAATAAATAAATTGGAAAAAAATCATCCATGGATAATATTAATATTGAAATATCATGGATAAATGGTATATTTTTTAGGAAATAAAAGTATCCATGATAAAAATATTATGAATGTGAAATAGAAATGTAATGTTAGATGAAAGATGATCATAATAAATTGAATGTTTTAATAGAATTTTAATCATCATTAAATTAATAAAGCTTGACCATCGATTCATAATGAATATATGTTTTATAATAAAATCAATTCTTTAAAAGAATATAAGAAAATGGAAGTGAATAATTTAAAATAAATTATCATTAAATACTATAAATTGTAAAACCATTGATAAATTTAATAAGACACAAATATTATAAAATGATTATGGTGGAAAGAAAATATATTATAGCTGTATAAGATAAAAATCATCATTCCTTTTGATTTTTTACAAATAAAAATGAAAATGACCTTTTAGGAATACATTAGAAAGTGTAACATCCTGGCCATGGTGCCACATACCGGTGCCCCAAACCGATCAGTCACATAACCTATAATGTTCCTCCCTGTATGTCAGAGGCTGCTGACTAGATGTGGGGGTCTGATAAGTTTATCATGGGGAGACTAGACCCTGTTTTATAAGATTAAAACACCAAAGGAAATAAATAAACAATAAAGGAAGTATATATAACCCGAAACAATACAAAAATTTCAAGATAATGAATATATGAAATACAATATCCAACTAAAGTAGAAATCATGCCATGCCATTGTATTTTTTATGTGTCTAAAATGAAACTCAAAAGAAAGATACTACAAACTCTCAAGCAGGTCCCGAACCATGAATGGTCCCTTAAACATGACCTATCCTGACTCATAAATTTAACATAGGCCCCTTTCCTTTAACATATCTTGCATCCATGAAATCTATTCAGGAACCAATAATGTAGCTTGAGTATGGTGTGAATTCAACTCAGTAGACCACAACCAGCGGTGTCTAATACACATCTAGTCAATTTTTTTACGTAGTTGTATAAATAAATAATTACAATTCATATGTAAATAGTTATCACATTATTAATTAATATTTATTAAACAATATAGACCACTGGGTTCCTATGGAAACTCGTACCTCAATACCTACTCTGGACTATGCTGGGTTTGAACCATGTTACATATTTAATTCACATTTCATTTCATCAATAGGGATTTCATTAACAACTTATTTTTAAATTTTTTATTACAACCACTTGGAACCAATGTGTAATTCTAATGTTTAGGGTATATAATTCCATGTCTAGTACCTTGTTTATGAATCATACTAATTTATCATGGGAATAGAATGTCATGTCTAGCACCCCAATTCTCAATCATTCATATACATCATTGACATAAAACTCCATGTCTATCCCAATATTCTTAATCACATTCATATATATTTGGTGTATATTTCCATGTGTAACACCCCAATTCTTTACCATACATATAGATCAATAATTTTCATAGATCATCATGTCTAGTACCCCATTTCTCAATCATGCATATACATCATTGGTGTAGATCGCCATGTCTAACACCCCATTTTGCAACCATTCATTTATATCAATATTAATATGGTTTAGATCATCATGTCTAATACCCCATTTCACAACTGTAATTTAAAAACATGAATCCCCTTATCACAATTAACCAACATGACTTCCATTAATTAATTCATAAATTAGTTAATTAATTCCATTAATTAATTCATAAATTAATTAAAAATTTCAATTTCCACTAATCAATTCATCAATCAATTAACGATTTCATAATCTCAAAATTAAATAATTAGTTCACCAATTAATTATTCTCAATTTAAAACTCAAAAATTTGGTAATTAACTCAGCAATTAATTAACCCCAATTTCCTAATCAATACATTTATAATTAATTCATAAATTAATTATCATGATTCCACATTTAATTACTCAATTCAACAATATCAATTCCATAAAAATTAATTTCCACAATTAATTATCAAATATAAAAACCACAAAATCTCATAATTAATTCTCTTATTAATTATCTTGTTTAACAATCCCTAAATATCATAATTTCACAATTATCTAAATTAATTAATTTACCACATTAATTAATTCAATTAGGGATTTCAATTGATAACAAACTCTAAAAACTCTAAAAATTATATATATGTAATCAAAATCACGACTATGAGAATTGGAAATTTTACCACCTACCTCGATTCATTGATGAATGATTTCCCAATTGAAATCCCAAAAATTGAGAAGCACAACAATATAGATCAAATCCAGATCTATTATCCTAAATCAAGATTTAAAAAATCATGATATCTTAGATCTGGATATAGATACAAAATCCAAGATCTAGATTTACCAAATGTAGATCCACATATACCAAAAATAAAATATTATATCCACTATAAGAAAGAGAGAAAATAAAAGGATGAATGAGAATGCATCATGATAGGATCCACTTACTATGAGTGGAGAGGATATTTGTTTTGGGATTAGGATCATGAATAATGGAGGCCAAGAAGTATTTTAATTCATTTAGAGAGTTCCAAATAATGTAATACTAACAAAGGTAGAATGGGGGTCATCTTGGGGTTAATTAGGGGGTTTTGAAAAATTTATAAATAATTTTATGCTAATTTAATTCTCACAAATGGTTTCCTGGGTAGGGGTGTACTATTTACCCAAACTATGCACCAACTATGGGCCTATTAATTTTATGGGTTTAGAGTTACTCCTAATAGGGAACACAATTTTTTAAACCATTTTCCAACCAAATTAATTCCATTTTCTTTGGTTTTCACAATTAGCTGGGTTTGGGTTCATGGTTTTCCTTAATATTTCACTAACCATGCATAACCCCATTTCTTCTATTTTTCTAAATTTTCACCCAAACACACCCTAAAGTAAAACCCAAATCAAAATTTATCAACACAAGAAAAAAACATACCTAAAATAAAGTCTGAGTCAAATCTAGAAAAGGCCAGGATCTTACAATATCCCCCCTTATAACAGATCATCCTTAAACATCACTCCCAAGATTCTATAAGATTCTGAGCCAAAGAGATTGGGCCATTGAGACTGTAGATCTACTTCCCTTTCCCATGTTTCTTCCTATACACACCCATGTTACCACAATACACAAACTATCGACATGGTATTTCCCTGCAACACTTTCTCACTACGATATAACACACGTATTGGATTATCTTCATAGGACACATCTATCTTAAGATCAACATCATCCACATAAATCACATTTGAAGGGTTGGGGTGATACTGTCATAGTTGCGACACATAGAAAACATCAAGAATAATTATGTATTTCTTTATAAGGGATAATCGATATGCTACAAGCCTGATTCTCTCCATAATCTCAAATGGTCTAAAGAAACCAGAAGCTAGAATTCCCTACCTCCTTATCATGTGGTGACCCAACCTAGGTGACACCTAAAGAAATACACGATCACCCTATATAAAATATAGGGTTAACCGATATCTGTCAACATAAAAATTATTTTTTACTCTAATACATAACAATACATTTCTGAATATACTGCACTTTTTCTGATGTCTCTGGTATGAGACTCGGTCCCAACAATTCTGACTCACCAGCCTCCATCTATCATAATGGTGAATTACATGACATACATTAAAGGGCGTTTAATGGTTCCATATGTATTGTTTTTTTACAACTATTGTTATAGAAAAAATCCACTAAACCAAGTGATTCTCCCAAGATCTACTAAATTCAAGAACACACACCGACAACATATCCTCAAGAACCTATATGGTACAATATGATTGCCCATCTGTCTGTGGGTGGAAGGTCATACTCAATAAAACCATTATACCAAGAAATATTTACATGCCCTTCTCCAAGTGAGATGTAAGGCATGAATCTCCATCTGAAACAATAGTCCATGGAACACCATGCAGACAAACTATCTCTTGAAAATGAAAAGCTCCCAGATGCTCCATTGATAAATTCTCCCTTATAGGTAAGAAATACACTATTTTTTTAGTTGATCCACAAAAACCAAAATAGAGTCATTCTTCTTTGTATGCATTGGGAGACCCACCATAAAATCCATTTTCACATCATCCCATTTCCATTCTAGAATATGAAATGCCTATTGCAAACTGCAAGGTTTTTAATGCTCATCCTTCACTTGCTGACATGTGTAGAATCATTTCATGAACCCCACTATCTCCTTTTTCATGCATGACCACCAAAACCTTTGTCATAGGTCTCGATACATTTTTGTCACACCTAGATGTACCACCCACTTCGAGGCATAAATATCTTCCATGAACTCATCTTGTATGTTCGTATATACAACAACCTGATTCCTGAAAATAGATGATATCATCCGCATATATGCTCCAATAAAAAGGTGAATCCCCAAAATCAAGGATTTCCCTCAAGGTCAAACACTCCAGATCCTAATAATGCCTATATCAAATCCATCACAAAAGTACAGAATCCATGGAAGCCAATACCAGAATCATATAATCCTGACTCTATTGAGCCACTATATATATCTCGGCCAGTAAAGCCATCATCTTCCCCTCAGAACTGGATTAATGAACCATATGAGTACTAGTTTTCCTTCTCAATACATCAGTTACACTATTTTCTTTTGCATGAATATATGCTATATCAAAATAAAATGCAACATATTCTCAACCCATCTCCACTGTCAAAGATTCAAATCTCATTGTGAGAAGATGTTACTTAATCTCTTATAATCCATAAACATCGTAAACATCTCACCCAATAGATAGTGTTATCAAAAATTAAAATAATAAACCTCTACTTCTAGATTGAGGTCATGAATAGGTTAGTTCCCCTCATGTGACCTCAGCTTGTGAAACCCATATTCCACAACTCGATCTCATTGCATCAACACAACTCCAAGTCTGATCCCATAATCAGCATAATACATCGTATACTCCACACCTGGGTCATATAGGATTACAATTGGTGCCGAATTCAATTCATTCATCAACTCATAGAATTCATTCACAAAATCTTCCATCCATTAATACTTTTCCTTCTCATTGCTCAGGCCTGAATGTGGGACTACCAATTGGGAAAAGTTCTAGATAAACCTCTAATAATAGCTAGCTAACCCCAAAAATCTTAAGATATCAAACACGTTCATGGGATTCTCCCAAGAAACCACTTCCTTAACATTCTATGGGTCCACTGACACACCTTCATATGCGATGATGTTCCCCAAGAAGTGTACATAGTCAATCCAGAACTGGAACTTTGATAGATTGGTGCATAGAATATTCTCTCTCAGTGTACTCATGATGGTGTCAAGATGCTGTTCATGATCATCATTAGTCTTAAAGTATAAAAATATGTCATCCACAAACACCACCATAAACCAATCCAATTAAATAGGGAAGATTATATTCATTATGTCCATAAAAACTGCTGGAAAGTCTATAAATCCATATGGTATTCTGAAGAACTCATATAGGATGTTCCTAATACTGAAATCAATCCTCGATATATCAGAAGTTTGTACTCTCAGTTGATGATACCCCGATCATAATCAAATCTTAAAGAATATGAAAGCTCCTCTCAATTGGTCAAAAGGACATCAATATGCAAAAGAAGAAATTAGTTCTTTACCATCATCTTATTAAACATCCGATAATCGACAGAAAAGTGCAAACTATAATCATCCTTCTTTGAAAAAAACATAGGTTAACCCCAAGGCAACATACTCGGTCGGATAAACCCCTTATCCAATAACTCTTAAACTGATTATTTAGATCTTGAAGATCCATCAATTCCATTATATATCGATGAATATAAATTGGCTCAACCCCAGTCATGATATAAGTAGTGAATTCCATATCTCTCTAATTTAGCAGACCTAATTTGTCTTTAGAAAAAACATACTGAATTTTTTTCATCACTGCTAAAAAGAAATCATGCTTAACACCCACATAATCAAATAATAAACTAGTAACCCAGGCTATTATCTCAACTAGTTTCTTAGAAATTGGCCCTTCTCGGCCTTCCTGGATATCCCACTCCCCATCTTAAAAATTCTAGTTAACCACAGGAGACATAAAGGTCACTCTCATTTGGTAACAATCTATATGGGCTCAACATGCAACTCTCTAGTCCATACCCATAATTAAGTTGAGGCCTGACATGTCAAGGATATAGAGATCCCACAAAAAATGATACTTCTTGATTTCAAGAGAACATCCCATGCACATACAGATGTTTCGAGACCATAATCCCAATGGGGTATCTATAGTCATTACCCTACTAAAATTATATACCACTAGGCCTATACCATTAACAAGTTTTGTAGATATAAATTAATGAGAGGCTATAGTATCAAATAAGGAACTAGATAAATTAGAAGCTACTGGAATAGTACCTCTCACTGTCAATGGCCCAACCTCACTCTCCACAAGTGTAGGCTACACAACATGAAATTTCCCTACCCCACTTCCTTGTGATTTCGTTTGACTCCCTTGAGTTGAACAACATTTATGATATGGGTTCTCTTTCTTAGAATCACCATGTGCACTTCCTCTACCTCATCAACTATTAGAACTCTAGTTGCTAGACTGATATGGTGTAGAAGATATGCAAAATCCCAGGTAAATAATGAACATGAAATGTTCATATATATTAATTTTTGTGAATAAAATATTAATATTAATTTAAATTATATTCTATGTTCGATGGAATACCCAATATGCAACAACAAGTTTCTTTGAAATCTTACGTTGCACACGAATAATATAATTATTTTAAATGGTAGTTGACACCTAGCCGTTGTATTCAAGGGAATGAATAAAACTAACTAAAATATTATTATATATGTTTGTTAAATGTATTTACTTTTATCCAATAAAATTTAGAGGCTTAAAATGTAAATGAATATGATTTTAAGCATAATTTACATTATACGGCCGATTTATCGCCTTTTGATGGCAAACCCTATTTAAATCTAGTTTTGGAAACTTTAATATATTTATTTTGGAAAAATAAAATTATTACTTAGATTCTTATCATCAAAATTTACTTTGGGTATATTTTTGGTATTTTTATGATAAAATTCATATTTTAATGAATAGTGAAAAATACTGTATTTTATTTCAAAAGTGATGTTTAATCTAATTTATTTATAAGGTTAAAATATCTTTTTAATTGTTTTTAAAGATTAATTAAAAGATATTTTTACCATTCAATCCAATTGTGGTCATTGGAATAAATTTCACTTTGAAATTGTACATAAACAAGTGTCAATCTTTTAACAGATATTGTTTCTTAAAAACACATTATTTATTTCGACAACAGAAATTGATTATAAAATTAATTAATGAAACTTATATGTTTTTAATTTGGTAAAATTGATATCATTTTTGAATTTGTAATATCAAATATAGCTTATGGTGAATTTTTGGTATTTTTCTGACAAATGTTCATTTTTAATGAATAGTGAAAAATACTGCATTTTACTTCAAAACTACTTTTTCATATAATTCAATTATATAGTTATATTGTACTTTTAAACGGGTTTAAAGTGTAATTGAATATGTTTTTATAATTTAATAAAATTTTGTTCATTATAAGTAATTTTACTTTTCAATTGGATGTAAAAACAAGTCAATCTTTTGATAAATATTACTTCTTAAAAACCCGTCTTTGGTTTTGACAACGAGAATTATTTTTAAATTAATTACTAAAATTTCTATGTTTGGAATTTAATAAAATGGGTTCCATATTATTAATCATAAGGTCTAAATTATGTAATTAAGAGTCTTTTGTTTTTGGACATTATGAATAGTAACGATGACAATTATCTTTAATTATCGTGATGAATTAGTAATCAACTAGTTAAGGGTAACAAAATAATATCATAAAAATACAAAATGACCACAAAATGTGTTCTAATTCTATTGTTTCTGTCATGGACAACCATGGGATTCCTCGTGTCAACTTTTGGACCCCATGGAATCACTTTTGGGTGGTAGTGACATTTTATTATTTTATTTCTAAAGAAAGGAAAATATAACAAAAGTATGTAACACCTAAGTAAAACAATATTAATTTTATCTAAATAAATGATATCTTAGACTATAAATAATAATTGGAAAGATAAAAATAGTTCCTACATCATGATATTTTTTTTATAAATTTTAGACATTAAATAAATATATTTATTTATGACACCATGATGATGCAGTGATTACCTCATTAATGAACGATTTAAATAAAATGAAAATAAAATGAAAAATATAAGATGAAAAATTGTCTAAAACCTATTGGATGGGTGGATTTAGAACCCTTATCTCCTTATCCTGGAAATATATCATTATGGGACCTTTAATATCCGAAACCCATTTTATAATAAAGTAACTTTCCAAGACTTTCCAAAAGTGACCCTCCTCCCTCTTATAAAAGGCCCCCACCTCTACCCCCTTACCCACACCCCTCAAGCCCTTGGATCATCCAACGTCTGATCATATTGTCTCTCCAAATCCCTCTCTTACTTCTAGAAGCCTCACTTTGGGCATAATTCTTTCAAAGGATTCATTTGGACTCAAATCAAAAAGAGTTATCCGATTTGAAGGTAATGTCTTCTCTTATGTTCTTTTGTTTTATTTTGATTCTCCAACCCACTAAAATATTTTTATTCCTTTATTTTGTAAAAACACCAGTATCGTAAATATACTAGGATGTTTTTATGAGTAGTATTCGAGATACACTTATACAAACCTCCATCTAATGGTTACATAACATACTGTTTCTGTGGGTGGCGAATTACTGCCTCACGAAACGATGATTGTTCAATCTTTATTTAACACCTCTCATGGTTGCCATTAAGATGAAACTGTATTTATCTATTATATATATATTATGTTTATTTTTTACTTATGATTCTGTATTTTTCATTTATTACATACCTTTATGGTTTCCAAAATGGGTAAACGCGATAATTTCATTTTAGGAAGTGCGGACTACCGCCCCCTCTAAGTGATTTGAATCGTTAATTCCATTCGTGGGATGTATAAAGGATGGAGTTAACGATTTTATATATGATATTATACTTTAATTATAATATATCTATTTATCATTATGTTATCATTCCATTAAAGTATGAAATAGAAATGAAAGTAACGTTCATGGGTACGTATGGATTACTATATCTATGAACGGTACATTTCATTTCTTATCTCCAAATTATAGGTACTGTTATAAGTATATATATATAATGTATATATATGATATATATTACATATAAATGATGAATATAATTCTATAATGATAATATATATATATATCTCTCATTTAGTCTTAATTCCATTAACATGACAACGAAATGAAAGTAGCGTTCATGCGTACATACGACCTACCATCTCCATGAACGATGTATTTCCTTTTTTATCTCCAAATGTTATGGAATAGTACAAAATGAATACATACTGGATATATATTATATTTAAATCATTAATACTATTTTGGAGATAGTGTACTTATAACTACATGGACAATTCTTTTCAAACAAGTTCATTTTTGACTCATGTACCGTACATCGACAAAAATGTCTGATATGAACTCACATAATTAACTAATTATTATAACATTATAATATGTTATATGAATTGAATAATAATATTTAAAGGAGGTCCTTAAGAAATTATAAATTGACCAAAGTTTATTATTGAGGAATATAATTAAACAAACAAGACAAGTCGGACTTGATGTATGAGATCCTACCTCTCTCTTTCTTTTTAAGTACTCTCTTTTATGTTATTTATTTTAAACTCTTCTTTCTTATGTTGGGTGATGTTATTTTATATTCCTATTACTGTAATTTTTATGTTCATATTATTAGGGACCCTATTTTATCTCATCAATCCATTTTTGGAAGTTTTGAGTGGCGCCATTAGGTTGCCGAATTTTTGTAAGGGATTTCTTATCTCACTTTTAATTCTGTGAGATTTCCATTGTTCGCCACTTATTTATTGCATGTGGTATTGTGTACTTCCCTTTCATATATATTATCATGATTCTATTTATATTCATTGTATTATGTGATTCATTTGGTGTCTATTATCTTTTGGTCATTTGACTCGATTGATCACAATGAGGTAAGGGGTTTTTATCTCACTTTGTGTTCCCGTGAGATTCATGCTACATTTGAAACTATTTCCTCTTGTGTGGTGTATTTACTACCCATTATTTTATTATTTGTGTGATATAATTTGATTTATGGGTATTTACATCTTCATTTTATGACCCTTCTTTCATGGGGTGTACGTTTCAAAAGTTACCCAAATCGGTAAGGGAACCTTTCACCCTCTTATTTTTAAAAGACTTCTTTTGTTATGTATTTTAATTAACATATTATTATGTTAGGATATGTTCTTATATATCATTATTGATGTAAATTTTATGTCCATGTGATGATATACCATTTTCTCTTTCAGTAACTCATTTTATGAATTTTAAAGTGACGCCGTTAGGCTGTCAAATTTTTGTAAGGGAACATCTTAACCCAATATCAATTATTTGGGTTAAACCTCTATTTAGTCATTATGTAATACTACGAATATTTTTAGATTACCTATGATTGTTTTACACTTAATATCCTCTTATATTAGATGTATTTATATTTCTCACACATATTTATGTAATTGAATTATCCTTAATCTAAGGATATCGACTTTGTAAGGGATTTCGTCTCAATCTCCTTTCATTGAGGCATATTTTGTTTTATACGCAACATTAATTTATACAGTGTATAAACCCCTTGAAATTTTACTTTTATTAAAAAGTAATATTTTTATACGAAGCGTTTTACTAAACGACAAAAGGAATGTTTTGTCTTACGTATGCGGTGACAACGACTTCTCTCCCGCCGTGACCATTATTTGAGTTTCAGCTTCCTCTACAAGCCAGAACTTTTTTTTAAATGAAAAATAAATACCATGTTTTACATTTATTTTATTTTGGTATTTAAAATGGTTTTGATAAATTTTTGATTATATCAATGTTTTGTATTGATATATTGTGATTGAAATGTGGAAATGTTATGTTTCCATTATGCATGTTTTATGTGATACTATTATGTTATGGTTATTGGGAATTGTTTATGAAGACGGGTGGTTTCATGATAAAATAAGGGCAGGTTAGCCCGTTATTTCCCTCCAATGCATTGGGTAACAGGAAGGAGTTAAACTCTATGGTTTCTCTGAATAGATTTAGGGAATATACTGTGATGGGTATTCCAAACGTAACCATGAGGGTTACTCCCTACGTAAGAATGTTTTGAATGCCTCAAGTTACATTTATGTATTATTATTTCTAGGATTTATACATAAATATTATGATTTCAGAATGTATTTTATGATTGAAAGTTATGGTTTAATTGATTTTTATTTATTGGCGGGTTAATGTTTCCTTTCATTATGTTATAACCCTTACTCAGATTTTTATGATCATCCAAATTTTTTGAAATGTTTTTCACAGGTTATAAGGAAGGGTAAGAGAAAGGAAGTATTCAAGAAGATTTATATCAAGAAAATAACTCTTTTTTTATTTAAGGATTTTTTTATTGTTGTGAAAAATCAGTTATAGTAGTAGTGTCTACTTTTTAATCTTCTGAGATGTAATAATTATGTCATAATTCTCTAAAACTCTAAACCTGAAAATATCCTCAATGTGAATTATTCCTTTAATTAAATATTAAGTAACGTTTTAAGGCCGAGTCCTTATACTTGGTATCAGAGGTCAGTTTAGATAACTTCAGAGGTTAGAGTGTTGTCTAAGCATGAGTGACAAATTGTGTATAACCACAATGGTTAGTATATTAGATGCAGTAATTGTTATTTTTGAAAGTTGGAATGAGTTTGGGATAACTTGGATACAAATATATTAGTGTTTAACTTCCTAATTAGTACATGATGATTTTGTTAATATACTCACACTGACATTTTAGGTTTTAGTAAATGGATGGATCTAGCAGTCCCCAAATTGACAATGGGTTTGAAGGAAACTGTGGCGGTTCTTTGATTAAGAGACTGGATGAAATGGGGGATTCAATGAGGAATCTCATGGTTATTCTAAACAAACTATCAAAGAGTCATGATTAAACACTTTAACCTTGGTGATCTCTCTAATGCATCATGTACTAAGGAACCAACCCAATGTGGAAGTTCATGTAATAATTATAATGGTAACAATTTGGGTTTATATGATCCTTACTTTTGAGGTAATTATGGGTTACTATATGATGGAAAATGAAAGGCATGAGATAAAATTGAGGTTAAATTATGTTATCGTTATTTTTGAAGATTTTATCTCTTTTTGGGGAATTTTTGAAGAATTATATAGTTTTGGAAAAAGGGAAAACATGCAGACCATGTGACAACCCGTCGCGTTGGAAAAAGCTGCGAGAATCGAACCCACAACCAAAGTGTGACCGGAATTTATCACCTACCACTAGACTACGTGAAGTCCCTGGTTAGTATGAAAAATTCGTTTTTGTTATATGATTTTAAGAATGAAGAATAAGTTGATTTTGGGTTATCTATGGAAACGATTGGCCTATGATGGATGATATGGGATTAGGCTAATTACTTTTTAGTATGAGTTTTTTAGAGTAACTGATGTTATTTGGAGATAAATTTTAAGATTTAACTTGGAAGACTATGAGATTAAATCCTTCAGAGATTTGGGTATCAATATTAGGATGGCTTAGTTTTGATGAATTTGAAGGGAAATTTTGTATTGAATGGTCTTTGTTGAACTTTGGATTTTTTGAAATTTTTTAGAGATTAAGAGTAGTTTTTATTTTTGTAAAAGAATATCTTCTTTTTTAGGATTATTTGATCTTATACAAACAATTTTGGTTTTGGTTAAGGTCTAAAGACATGGGAAATATATAGTTCATCTTGTTTGAGTTATTTGATTCTCTCAAAGTTGATTATAGAGCTCTTAATGTGAACAATTCATTTAAATACTCACCTTTTGGAGAAAATATGGGGTTGTGTAAGAAATCTAGTAAGAGATGAAAGTCTACACGATAAGTAAGTATGTTTCCTTATGTTTTAGTTAAGCTCATAAATTAATTCCTCAATGAAATGAAAATTAAGACAAAAATGTTGTCTGTTAAATTTTCCTACTGGGGAATCATATACCCTTTAACCCATCATAAGTTTTTGAATTTCTTGTGGTTAAATTTCTCCTAGACATATTTTCCCATCACTCTCTATCAGAACATGATGGTTTGTTTTCTCCTCCATATCCATGTTTTCATGGAATCCTAGTATCTTTTGTCTCGAGTGACCTTTTTACTTTTCATGCTTTCTTTTAAAGTGATATTTTAATTTACTCCTTTTCCGATGTGGGGCTTTCAATGAAGTTTTCGAGCCCAATTTTAAAATTACGAGGTCGCAATTCCCAAAAGGGTTGAAGGATGTAACATCCCATGTAAATAGTGAATATGAAATGTTCATATATATTAATATTTGTGAATAAAATATAAATATTACTTTAAATGATATTCTATATTCGATGGCATACCCAATACGCAACAACGAGTTTTTTGAAATCTTACGTTGCACACTAATAATATAATTATTTTAAATGGTAGTTGAAACCCAGCCGTTTTATTAGAGGGAATGAATAAAACTAAATAAAATATGATTATAGATTTTTTTAAATGTACTAACTTTTATCCAATAAAATTTAGAGGCCTAAAAATTAAATGAATCTGATTTTAAGCATAATTTACATTAAAAGGACGATTTACCGCCTTTTGATGGAGAACCCTATTTAAATCTAGTTTCGGAAAATTTCATATATTCATTTTGACAGAACACGATTTTTCCTTAGATTCGTATCATCAAAATTTACTTTGGGTAAATTTTTGGTATTAATCTAATAAATTTCATTTTTTAATTAACAGTGAAAAATAATTTAATTAATTTCAAAAGTAATTTTTTAATCTAATTTATTTATAAGGGTAGATTATCTTTATAATTGATTTTTAATCTAATTAAAATATATTTTTACCATTTAATACAATGGTAGTTATTGGAATTAATTTCACTTTGAAATTGTACATAAACAAGTGTCAATCATTTAATAGATATTGTTTCTTTAAAACACGCTATTTGTTTTGACATCGGGAATTGATTATAAAATTAATTAATGCAACTTATATGAATTTAATTTGGTAAAATTGATATCATTTTTTAATTTGGAATATCAAATATAGCTTAGGGTTAATTTTTGGTATTTTTCTAACATATGTTCATTTTTAATGTATAGTGAAAAATACTGCATTTTACTTCAAAACTACTTTTTCATATAATTTAATTATATAGATAGATTTTCCTTTTAAATGGTTTTAAAGTGTAATTGAACATAGTTTTAACACTTATTACAATTTTTTTCAGTATAAGTAATTTCAATTTTCAATTGGATGTAAAAACAAGTCAATCTTTTGATAAATTTTACTTCATAAAAAGCCGTCTTTGGTTTTGACAACGAGAATTATCTTTAAATTAATTAGTGAAATTTCTATGTTTATAATTTGGTAATATGTGTTCCATATTCTGAATAATAAGGTCCAAATTATGTAATTAAGAGTCTTTTGTTTTTGGACATTATGAATAGTAATGATGACAATTATCTTTAATTATCATGATTAATTAGTAATCGGGTATTTAAGGTTAATAAAATAATATCATAAAAATACAAAATGACCACAAAATGTTTTCTAATTCTATTTGTGATATCATGGCCGAACATGGTATTCCTTGTTACAACTTTGGGACCCCATGGAGTCACTTTTGGGTGATAGTAACTTTTTATCATTTTATTTTTAAAGAAAGGAAAATATATCAAAAGTATGTAACATCTAAGTAAAAAAATTTAATTTTGTCTAAATAAATGATCTATTAGACTAAACATAGTCATTAGAAATATAAAAAGAGTTCCTACATCATTTTATTTTATTTTTATAATTTTTATACATTAAATAAATAAATCTATTTATGACACCATGATGATGCAGTGATTACCTAAATAATGAACAATTTTAATAAAATGAAAATATAAGGAAAAATATAAGACTTAAACTTTTCTAAAACCTATTGTATGAGTTTATTTAGAAACCTTATCACCTTATCCTCATCATATATCATTGTGGGACCTTTGAAATCCGAAACTCGTTTTATAATAAAGTAACTTTCTAAGACTCTCTAAAAGTGACCCTCCTCCCTCTTATAAAAATCCCCCACCTCTACCCCCTTACCCACACCTCTAAAGCCCTTGGGTCATCCAAACTCTGATAATATTGTCTCTCCAAATCCCTCTATTACTCTTAGAAGCCTCACTTTGGGAAGAAGTCTTTCCAAGGAAGCCTTTGGGGTCAAATCAAAAAGAGTTATCCGATTTGAAGGTAATGTCTTATCTTATGTTCTTTTGATTTATTTTGATTCTACAACCCCTAAACTCTTTTTATTCTATTATTTTGTAACAAAAACAGTATCTTCCATATAATAGGATGTTTTTATGAGATTTATTCGAGCTACACTTATAAAAACCTCCATTTAATGGTTAAAGAACATACTGTTTCTGTGGGTGGCGAATTACTGCCTCACGAAACGATGATTGTTCAATCTTCATTTAACACCTGTCATGGTGGCCATTAAGATTTCACTATATTTATATATGATATATATATTATTTTTATTTTTTACTTATGCTTCTGTATTTTTCATTTATTCCGTACCATTATGGTTTCAAAAATGGGTAAACGCGATAATTTCATTTTAGGAAGTGCGGACTACCACCCCCTCAAAGTGATTTGAATCGTTAATGCCAAATGTGGGATGTATAAAGGATGGTGTTAATGATATTATATATGATATTATACTTTATTTATAATATACATATTTATCATTATGTTTTCAATCCATTAAAGTATTAAATAGAAATGAATGTAACGTTCATGCGTACATACGGCTTACCGTCTCCATGAACGATACATTTCATTTCTTATCTCCTAATATTATGTACTAATATAAGTATATATATATATATAATGGATATATATAATATATATTACATATAAATTATGAATATCATTTTTTAATTATAATATATATATCTCTCATTTCGGTTTAAGTCTATTAATATGACAAAGAAATAAAAGTAGCATTCATGCGTACGTACGGCCTACCGTCTCCATGAACGGTGCATTTCATTTTTAATCTTAAAATGTTATAGAATAGTATAAAATGAATATATAATGGATATATATGATATTTAAATCATTAATACTATTCTAGATATGGTTTACTTATAACTACATGGACAATTCTTTTCAAACAAGTTCATTTTTGACTCATGTACCGAACATCGACAAAAACGTATGATATGAACTCCCATAATTAACTAATTATTATAAAATTATAAAATGTGATATGAATTGAATAATAAAATTTAAATTAGGTCCTTAATAAATTATAAATTTACATAAGTTTATTATTCGGGAATATAAAGAAACGAATAAGACCAGTCGGACTTGAGGTAAGGGATCCTACCTCTATCTTTCTTTTTAAGTACTCTCTTTTATGTAATTTATTTTAAGCTCCTATTTATTATGTTGAGGGTTGTTATTCTATAATAATATTACTGTAATTTTTTTGTTCATATTATGAGAGCCCCTATTTTATCTCATCAATACATTTTTGGAAGTTTTGAGTGGCGCCGTTAGGCTGCGGAATTTTCGTAAGGGATTTATTATCTCACTTTTAATTCCATGATATTTCCATTGTTCACCACTTATTTATTGCCTGTGGTATTGTGTACTTCCATTTCATATATATTATAATGAATCTATTTATATTCATGGTATTATGTGATTCATTTTGTGTCTATTATCTTTTGGTCACACGACTCGATTGATCACAACGAGGTAAGGGGTTTTTATCTCACTTTGTGTTCCTGTGAGATTCATGGTACATTTTCCACTATTTACTTTTGTGCGGTGTGTGTACTGACCATGATTTTATTATTTGTGTGATATAAGTTTACTTATGGGTATTTACATCTTCATTGTATGACCCTTCTTTCATGGGGTGTAGATTTCGAAAGTTACCCAAATCGGTAAGGGAACCTTTCACCCTCCTCTTTTTAAAAGACTTATTTTGTTATGTCTTTCAATTAACATATTATTATGTTGGGATATGATATTATATATACTTATTGATTTAAATTTTATTTCTATGTTATGAGAAACCATTTTCTATCTCATAAAATCATTTTCTGAATTTCAAAGTGACGCTGTTAGGCTGTCGAATTTTTGTAAGGGAACTTCATAACCCAATTTCTATTCTTTGGGTTAAACCTATATTTCATGATTATGTCATACAATGAATATGTGTGGATGACCACTGATTGTTTTACACTTAATATCCTCTTATACTGGGTGTATTTATATTTCTCACACATAATTAGGTAATTGAATTATCTTTAATATAAGGATACCGACTTCGTAAGGGACTTTGTTTAAATCTCCTTTCATTGAGGAATATTTTGTTTTATACACAACTTTGTTTTATATGGTGTATAAACCCCTTTTTATTTTACTTTTATTCAAAAGTAATATTTTTATATGAAGGGTTATACTAAACGAAGAAAATGAATGTTTTGTCTTACGTATGCGGCGACAACGACTTCTCCGCTGCCATTACCATTATTTGAGTTTCATCTTCCTCTAAAAGCCATAATTTTTTTAAATTAAAAATAAATACCATGTTTTAATTTTATTTTATTTTGGTATTGAAAATGGTTTTGATAATTTTTTGATTATATCAATTTGTTTTATTGATATCCTTTGATTGAAATGTGTAAATGTTATATTTCCTTTATACATGTTTTATGTGATACGATTATGTTATGGTTCTTGGGAATTGATTATGAATATGGGTGGTTCTGTGATAAACTAAGGGCGTGTGAGCCTGTGATATCTCTCCAATGCATTGGGTAACATGAAGGAGTTAAACTCTAAGGTTTCTCCGAATAGATTTAGGGAATATACTGTGGTGGGTATTCCAAACGTAACCATGAGGGTAACTCCGGACGTAAGAATGTTATGAATGACTCAAGTCACCTTTATGTCTTATGATTTCTAGGAGTTATATATAAATATTATGATTTTAGATGGTATGTTATGATTGAAAGTTATGGTTTCATTGATTTTTATTTTTTAGCGGGTTAATGTTTCTTTTAAATATGTTATAACCCTTATTGAAATTTTTATGCCCATCCAACGTTTTTGAAATGTTTTTCATAGGTTATAATTAATGGTAAGAGAAAGGAATTATTCAAGAAGATTTATATAAAGAAAAGAAATCTTGTTTTATTTAAGGATTTTTTATTGTTGTAAAAAATAGGTTATATTAGTAGTGTCTACTTTGTAATATTCTGAGATGTAATAGTTATGTCCTAATTCTCTAAAACTCTAAATCTAAAAAGATCCTCAATGTGAATTATTCATTTAATTCAATATTATGTAATGTTTTAAGGCCAGGTCCTTATAGTTAGTATCAGAGGTCAGTTTAGATAACTTTAGAGGTTGGAGTGTTGTTTAAGAATAAGTGAAAAGTTGTGTATAACCCTAATGGTTAGTATATTAGATGGATTCATTGTTATTTTTGAAAGTTGGAATGAGTTTGAGATAACGTGGATAAGTATATCTTAGTGTTTATCTTCCTCATTTGTACATGATGATTTTGTTAATATACTCACACTGACATTTTTGGTTTTAGTAAACGGATGGATCTTGCAGGCCCTAAAGTGACAATGGGTTTGAAGGAAACTGTGCTAGTTCTTTGATTAAGAGACTGGATGAAATGGGAGATTCAATGAGGATTCTATTAGTTATTCTAAACCAACTTTCAAGGAGTCATGATTAACCACTTGAACCTTGGTGAGTTCTCTAATGCATGATGTATGATAGAACCAACTCGATGTGGAAGTTTAGGTAATAGTTATAATGGTAACCATTTGGGTTTATAGGATGCTTACTTTTGAGGTAATTATGGGTTACTATATGATGGAAAATGAAAGGCATGAGATAAAATTGGGGTTAAATTTTGTTATCACCATTTTTGAATATTTTATCTATTTTTGGGGAATGTTATAAAAATTATATATTTTTGGAAAAAGGGACAACATGCAGACCATGTGACAACCCATCACATCAGACCAAGCTACAGGAAATGAACCCACAACCAAAGTGCGACCGGTATTTATCACCTACCACTGGACTACGGGAAGTCCCTGGTTAATATGACAATTTCTTTTTAGATATATGATTTTATGAATCAAGAATATGTTTATTTTGGGTTATCTATGGAAACGATTGACCTATCATGGATGATATGTGACTAGGATAATTACTTTTCAGTATGAGACTTTAAGAGTAACAAATGTTATTTGGAGATAAATGTTAAGATTTACCGTGGAAGACTATGCGATTAAATCCTTCAGAGATTTGGGTCTCAATATTAGTTTAGTTTATTTTTGATGAATTTTAAGGGAAATTTTATATTGAATGGTCTTTGTTGAACATTGGGTTGTTTGACAAATTTTGGAGATTAAGAGTAGTTTTTATTTTAGTAAAAGATTTTATTCTTTTTGGGATTATCTGATCTTATACAAATAATTTTGGTTTTGGTTAAGGTCTAAAGACATGGGAAACATATAGTTCATCTTTTGTGAGTTATGTGATTCTCTCAAAGTTGATTATAGTGCTCTTAATGTGAACAAGTCATCCTAAATACTCACCTTTTGGAGAAAATATGGGATTGTGTAAGAAATATAGTAAGAGATTAAAGTCTACACAAAAAGTAAGTATGTTTCCTTATGTTTTAGTTAATCTCATAAATGAATTCCTAAATGAAATTTAAATTATGACAAAAATGTTGTCTCTTAACATTTCATACTGGGGAATCAAATACCATTTAACCCATCACAATTTTATGAATTTCTGGTGGTTAACTTTCTCCTAGACCTATTTTCCCATCACCCTCCATCAGAATATGATGGTTTGTTTTCTCCTCCATATCCATGTTTTCATGGAATCCTAGTATCTGTTGTCTTGGGTGAACTTTTTTACTTTTCTTTCTTTCTTTTAATGTGATATTTAAATTTACTCCTTTTCTGATGTGGGGCTTTCAATGAAGTTTTCGAGCCCAATTTTAAAATTGCAAGGACGCAATTTCCAAAAGGGGGGAAGGTTGTAACATCCCAGGTAAATAATGAATATGAAATATTCATATATATCAATATTTTTGAATAAAATATTATTATTATTTTAAAGAATATTCTATGTTCGATGGTGTACCCAATACACAACGAATAGTTTCTTTGAAATCATATGTTGCACACTAATAATATAATTATTTTAAATAGTAGTTGACACCCATCCTTTGTAACAAAGGGAATTAATACAACTAACAAAAATATTATGATATATTTTTGTTAAATATATTTACTTTTATCCAATAAAATTTAGAGGCTTAAAATGTAAATGAATCTAATTTTAGGCATAATTTACATTAAAAGGCTGATTTACCGCCTTTTGAAGGAGAACCCTATATAAATATACTTTTGGAAACTTTCATATGTTCATGTTGAAAAAATAAAATTCTTCCTTAGATTCATATCATCAAAATTTACTGTGGGATTTTTTTTTGTATTTTTCTGATAAAATTCATTTTTAATGAATAGTGAAAAATACTGTATTTTATTTCAAAAGTGCCTTTTAATATAATTTATTTATAATGTTAGATTATATTTTTAATTGGTTTTAATGTGTAATTAAAATATATTTTTACCATTTAATACAATGGTGGTCATTGGAATTAATTTCAATTTGAAATTGTACATAAACAAGTGTATATCTTTTAATAGATATTGTTTCTTAAAAACATGCAATTTGTTTTGATAGTGGGAATTGATTATAAAATTAATTAATGAAAGTTATATGTTTTTAATTTGGTAAAATTGATATCATTTTTGAATTTGGAATATCAAATTTATCTTTGGGTGAATATTTGGTATTTTTCTGACAAATGTTTATTTTTAATGAATAACGAAAAATACTGCATTTTACTTCAAAACTACTTTTTCATATAATATAATTATATAGTTAGATTTTAATTTTAAATTGCTTTAAAGTTTAATTGAATATGTTTTTATCTCTTAATACAATTTTCTTAATTATAAGTAATTTCAATTTTCAATTGGATGTAAAAACAAGTCAATCTTTTGATAAATTTTACTTTTTAAAAACCAGTCTTTGGTATTGACAACGAGAATTATTTTTAAATTAATTAATTCAATTTCTATGTTTGGAAGTTGGTAAAATTGGTTCCATATTATGAATCAGAAGTTCCAAATTATATAAATAATAATATTTTGTTTTTGGACATTATGAATAGTAACAACGACAATTATCTTTAATTATCGTGATTAATTAGTAATTGGGTAGTTAAGGGTAATAAAATAATATCATAAAAATACAAAATGACCACAAAGTGTGTCTTAATTCTATTTTTCTTTGATGGAAGACCATGGGATTCCTTGTTCCAACTTTGGGACCCCATGGAATCACTTTTGGGTGATAATGACATTTTATCATTTTATTTTTATATAAAGGAAAATATAACAAAAGTATATAACACCTAAGTAAAACTATTTTAATTTTGTCTACATAAATGATATCTTAGACTATAAATACGCATTGGAAAGATAAAAAGAGTTCCTACATCATGGTATTTGTTTTATAATTTTTAGACATTAAATAAATAAATTTATTTATTACACCATGATGATGCAGTGATTACCTCATTAATGAACGATTTAAATAAAATGAAAAGATAAGGAAATATCTAAGACGTACACTTATCTAAAACCTATTTTATGGGTGGATTTAGAACCATAATCACCTTATCCTGGACATATATCATTTTGGGACCTTTAAAATCTGAAACTAATTTTATAATAAAGTAACTTTCCAAGACTTTCCAAACGTGACCCTCCTCCCTCTTATAAAAGGCCCCCACCTATACCCCCTTACCCACACCTATCAAGCACTTGGATCGTCCAAAATCAGATCATATTGTCTCTACACATCCCTCTAGTACTCCTAGAATCATCAAATTGGGCATAAGTATTTCCAAGGAAGCCTTTGGGCTCAAATAAAATAGAGTTATCCGATTTGAAGGTAATGTATTCTCTTATGTTCTTTTGTTTTATTTTGCTTCTCCAACCCACTAAACTCTTTATATTCCTTTATTTTGTAAAAACACCAGAATATTAAATATACTAGGATGTTTTTATGAGAATTATTAGTGTTAAACTTATACAAACCTCCATCTAATGGTTAAACAACATGCTGTTTTTGTGGGTGGCGAATTACTGCCTCATGAAACGATGATTGTTCAATATTCATTTAACACATCTAATGGTGGAAATTAAGATGTCACTGTATTAATATAAGATATATATATTATGTTTATGTTTTAATTATTCTTTTTTATTTTTCATTTATTACATACCTTTATGGTTTCCAAAATGGGTAAACGCGATAATTTCATTTTAGGAAGTGCGGACTACCGCCCCCTCAAAGTGATTTTAATCGTTAATGCCATATGTGGGATGTATAAAGGATGGAGTTAATAATATTATATATTATATTATACTTTAATAATAATATACCTATGTATAATTATTTTTTCATTCCATTAAAGTATAAAATATAAATGTAAGTAACGTTCATGTGTACGTACAACTTACCGTCTCCATGAACGGTACATTTCATTTCTTATATCCAAATGTTATGTACTATTATAAGTATATATATATAAGGGATATATATAATATATATTACATATAAATGATAAATATCATTCTGGAATGATAATATATATATCTCATTTAGTTTTAATTCCATTAATATGACAAAGAAATGAAATTAGCGTTCATGCGTACATACGACCTACCGTCTCCATGAACGGTGCATTTCATTTCTTTTTTACAAATGTTATGGAATAGTATAAAATGAATATATACGGGATATATATTATATTTAAATCATTAATACTATTCTGGAGATGGTGTACTTATAACTACATGGACAATTCTTTTCAAACAAGTGCATTTTTGACTCCTGTACCGAACATCGACAAAAACGTCTGATATGAAATCACATAATTAACTAATTATTATAACATTATAATATGTGATATGAATTTAGTAATAAACATTAAATGAGGTTCTTAAGAAATTATAAATTGACCAAAGTTTATTATTCAGGAATATAAAGAAACGAACAAGACAAGTCGGACTTAAGGTAAGGGATCCTACCTCTCTCTTTCTTTTTAAGTACTCTCTTTTATGTCATTTCTTTTAAGCTCCTATTTATTATGTTGAGGGATGTTCTTTTATATTATTATTACTTTAATTTTTATGTTCATATGATGAGAGACCATATTTTATCTCATAAATCCATTTTTGGATGTTTTGAGTGGCGCCGTTAGGCTGTCGAATATTCGTAAGGGATTTCTTATCTCACTTTTAATTCCATGAGATTTCCATTGTTCTCCACTTATTTATTTCATGTGGTATTGTGTACTACCCTTTCATATATATTATCATGATTCTATATATATTAATGGTATTATGTGATTCATTTGGTGTTTATTATCATTTGGTCGTACAACTCGATTGATCACAATGAGGTAAGGGGTTTTTATCTCACTTTGTGTTCCCGTGAGATTCATGAAACATTTTCCACTATTTAATTTTGTGTGGTTTATGTACTACCCATGATTTTATTCTTTGTGTTACATACTTTAGTTTATGGGTATTTTATCTTCATTGTATGACCCTTCTTTCATGGGGTGTAAGTTTCAAAAGTTACCCAAATCGGTAAGGGAACCTTTCACCCGCCTCTTTTTAAAAGAATTATTTTGTTATGTCTTTTAATTAACATATTATTATGTTGGGATATGTTATTCTATATCCTTATTAATGTAAATTTTAGGTCCAAGTTATGAGATACCATTTTCTCTCTCATCAACTCATTTTCTGAATTTTAAAGTGACGCCGTTAGGCTGTCAAATTTTTGTAAGGGAACTTCCTAACCCAAATTAAATTATTTGTGTTAAACCTCTATTTCTTGATTATGTCTTACTAGGAATATGTCTGGATGAACTCTGATTGTTTTACACTTAATGTCCTCTTATATCATGAGGATTTATTTTCCTCACACATAATTATGTAATTGAATTATCCTTAATCTAAGGATACTGACTTTGTAAGGGACCTCATATCAATCTCTTTTCATTGAGGCATATTTTGTTTTATACACAACTTTCATATATATGGTGTATAAACCCCTTTGAATTTTACTTTTATTCTAAATGAATATTTTTATACGAAGGATTTTACTAAACGAAAAAAGGAATGTTTTGTCTTATGTATGAAGAAACAACGACTTCTCCGCCACTGTGACCATTATTTGAGTTTCAGATTCCTCTAGAAGCCATTACTTTTTTTAAATGAAAAATAAATACCATGTTTTACTTTCCTTTTATTTTGTTATTGAAAATGGTTTTGATAATTGTTTGATTATATCAATGTGTTTTATTGATATCTTGTGATTGAAATGTGGAAATGTTATGTTTCCTTTATGCATGTTTTTTTGTGATACGATTATGTTATAGTTATTTGGAATTGTTTATGAAGAAGGGTGGTTCCGTGATAAACTAAGGGAGGGTGAGCATGTGATAGCTCTCCAATGAATTGTGTAACGAGAACGAGTTAAACTCTAAGGTTTATCTGAAGAGATTTAGGGAATATACTGTGTTGGGTATTCCAAAAGTAACCATCAGGGTTACTCCCAACGTAAGAATGTTATGAATGCCTCAAGTTCCCTTTATGTCTTTTTATTTTTAGGAGTTAGACATAAATATTATGATTTCAGAAGGTATGTTATGATTGAAAGTTATGGTTTCATTGATTTTTATTTATTGGCGGGTTAATGTTTCCTTTCATTATATTATAACCCATACTGAGATTTTTATGCTCATCCAAAGTTTTTGAAATGTTTTTTCACAGATTATAAGGAAGGGTAAGAGAAAGGATGTATTCAGGAAGATTTATATCAAGAAAATAACTCTTGTTTTATTTAAGTATTTTTTTATTATTGTGAAAAGTCGGTTATAGTAGTATTGTCTACATTGTAATATTCTAAGATGTAATAGTTATGTCCTAATTCTCGAAAACTCTAAACCTAAAAAGATCCTAAATGTGAATTATTCATTTAATTCAATATTAAGTAATGTTTTAAGGCCGGGTCCTTATAAGATCCCCTCACTTAACCCTAGGTTTGTCTTGGTTGTCCATCACTAATTGTTTGTCTCATGTTCCTACAAAACCTCTATAGATATACCAACATTTTATGGGATAAATACTCCATTGGTGGTCTTGGATAATGTTTATGAAAGTTTCCTATCCAACCGCACTGGTGGAAAAATCACTTGGGAAAGATCCTGAATAATTGATACCCCTGACTAGATACTCTACTTCCCACTACTTTAGCTAATGTTCTCATAATAATAGTTAATTATATCAGAATTATTATCTTCAGATTGTCCAGAATAAACCACCTATCCACCACTGAAAGAAACTTTCATGTTCCCCTCCGAGATGAGAGCCTGATTCATCACTTCTGAAAACGTTTTCAACCTGAAAATATTCAGTTAGTACTTGATTTATCAATTACTTCCCTCCTGATTTTTTTTCTAATGTGTCCACATCTACCACAAATGTTGGGGTAAAGGAATTTAAATATGTTAAGCATCCAACATATTCCATCACGTTTATTCTCCCCGGAGTCAATCTCATAAACACATCCTTCCTCTCCTGTCTCAACATCTCTGGGTAAAAGTGCTCTTGGAATGTCTCTAAAAAGTTTTCCCATAGAATACCATCAGTCTATCCAGTTCACACCTGAACATCTGGTTCATTTATCCTAATAGCATATAAGTAGACAACATGAACCTATTCATAGTAGGATTCTCCAAATGGACAAGTATCTTCTTGGTTGACTCAACCCAAAACTCATCTCCCTTAGGACCACTTTCTCTAGTAAAATTTGGAGGGTGATGCAACTAAAACTCCCATGTTTTGTCAGACATGCAATTATCAACCCACCCTGGGTCTCTTCCCATGAATTTATTAAGAGATAGAAGTTCCCTAAAAGGTTCTCCCCTGATTCCTCACCCATAACTATTAGCGCCTCAGGTTCCACTGCGGTTAATTCATCTCCATCCATAGCTTCCTATAATCATCACAATAAGTGTCATCATGGAGGAATAACTTTAAAATTACAAAATACATTTCTTATGGCTGATAACACAACTTTATCACATTAGTGTTTGAGTAAAATCAAAATAATCCAGAAAACGTTTTTCCCCAAACCTCACCATCTGGTCAAAATCAAGGCACTCTCACTACCCTTAACCATCCTACACCTTGGTCATGATTAACTAGGGTAATCACAATCTCATAGATAAATTTTCTCTTTTAGAAACCCATTTATTCACATTATTGAATCATTTTAGAACTTTCAATTTCATATTAGGCACTAACTTCAATTTTATTTCACATGCCATGAAAATAGTTTATGTTCAACAACATACCAAAAACACCATTTTCCCGTGCCTACCTAAAATGATTCATGTTCACAAAACAATCCTATGTAACTAGAATGATGCATGTAGACTCAAATCTCAGTCTATTCAGGTCCACAATTAAATATAAACAAATATCACAAATAATAATCACATCACACAACTAGTTCATCACCCAAGGTGAAATAACATTAAACTATAACAAAAAATTGCAATAACAATAATCCCACCCTGGGTACTTGGTTTCTTTACTATACATGGGGTAGCTACCCCCATGACTGAAATCATAACCCAGCCTTGAATTCTACCAGTCTCATATGTATCTTTTTAAAACAGTAATACAAAATAAGAAGAGTAGAAAAATGGGCTCTAATACCACTTCGTAATGTCCTAGATCGGGTGCCACACATTGGTTCCCTAAACCAGTCAGTCACATGAACTCAAACATGAATCCCCATATGCCAAAGGATTTTAACTAGCAGAGGGGGTCTGATAAGTTGATCATGGGGAGACTATACCCTATTCTATCAGATTAATACACCAGTTGAAATAAATAAATAATAAAGGAAACATATATAACCAGAAACAATAACAATATTTCTAGGTAACCAATGCCATAAATACAATATAAAACTAAAGCAGAAAGCATGTCATTCTAATGTATGTGTCAAGTGTCTGAATTGAAACTCAAAATAAAGACACTAAAAACTCCGAATAATGTACCAAACTATATAATATTTCCTTACCCATAATGACTCCCAACTCATCCATCTAACACATGCCTATTTCCCTTAACCATTCCTGCATCCATGAAATATATTCAGGTAATGATCAGGAATCCTATGTAGGGTGTGCGAACAACTTAGTAGTCCACCAACAATGATGTCTAAAACAAATCCAGTCAATATCAAGTGCATAGAGTTCTATAAATAAATAATTTTAATGCATAAGTGGAAAATTATCACATTATCAATTAATCATTATTAAAATAAATAGACCACCGGTTTCCCAAGGACACTCGTACCTCAATACCTTCTCCAGACCATTGTAATTTTGATTGATGTTACATATTCAATTCACATTTCATTTCAGTAATAGAGCTTTCATTAACCATTTATTTTTAAATTAATTATTACAACCACTTCAAACTATTGTCCAATACTAATGTTTTGCGTATAGAATTCCATGTCTAGTGCCCAATTTATCAATCATACAGAATTATCATGGGAATAGAATGTCATGTCTAGAACCCCAATTCTCAATCTTACTTATACATCAAGGACATATAACATCATGCCTATCCCCTAATTCTCAATCATGCATATATATCATTTGTGTTTATTACCATGTCTAACAACCTAATTCTCAACCAGAAAGATATATTTACCATTGGCATAGATTGTTATGTCTAGAAACCCATTAATCAATCATGTATATACATCATTAGTGTAGATCGTCATGTCTAACACCCAAGTTCACAACCATTATTTTATATCATTATTTACATGGATTAGATCATCATGCATAATACTCCATTTCACAATAATAATTAAACAATATTAAACCTCTTATAAAAACTAACCACTAATACTTCCATTAATTAATTAATAAATTAATTTATCCAAGTCCGTTAATTAATTTGAAAATTAATTATTATTTCCAATTTTTGTTAATCAATTCAATAATAAATTAACCATTTCATAATCTCAACATCCAATAATTAATTCACCAATTAATTCTTATTAATTTACAATTCAAAAATTTGATAATTAACAAAACAATTAATTATCCCCAATATACCAATCAATAATTTGATAATTAATTCACCAATTAAATATCATGATTTCATAATTAATTAATCAATTCAATCATCGCAACTCATAATTAATTTCCACATTTAATTATAAAAAAATATCCCAAAATCTCATATTTAATTTTAGAATTAATTATCTCATTCAACAATCCCAAAATCTCACAATTTTACAATTATATATATTAATTAATTTACCATAGTAATTAATTTAATTATGGATTTAAATTTATTAACAAATCTAGAAATTATATAACTTGTATATACGTTATCATAATCATGACTATGGGATTTGTAAATTAGACCACCTACCTCGATTCATTGATGAATGATCGCTCAACGAAAATCCCCAAAATTGAGAAGAAAAACGATGTAGATCAAATCCAGATATAATACCACAAATCAATATTTAAAAAATAAAGATCTATTATATATATATAGATCCACACGCCTATATCTAGATTTAGAAAATCAAGATCTATATCTAGAAAAATAATAATATTACACCCACTAAAAGAAAGAGAGAACATGGGAGGATGAATGATAAATCAATGAGATATGATCTAGTTATTGGGAGAGGTTAAGATCTTTAATCTAGGCTTTAGATCATAAATAACTGAGCTCAGTAGGGCTTGAAATTTGTATAGAGAGATCCAGAATCATGAAATACCACCTAGGGTCGAGTAGGGGATGATATAAGGTTAATTATGGGGTTCAAAAAAATTTAAAATAATTTTTGGGCTAATTTAATTCTAGTATATGGCTTCCTAGGTAGGGGTGAATAGTTTAAACAAACCTTGCATCAAACGTGTGCCTATAAAATTTAGGGGTGCATGCTTACTCTAAATAGGGTGCACAGTATTCCAAACCGTGTGCTAGCCATGTGAATCCCCTCTTCCTGGGTTCACACAGTTAGCTTGGCTAGGGTGTAGGGTTTTCCATAACCATGAATCCACCATTCACAACCACAATTTCTTCTATTTTTCTAAATTATCACCCAAACACACTCCAAAATAAAACCACACAAAAACTTATCAATACAAGAAAAAGATAATACCTAAAATCAAGTCTGAGTCATCTCCAGAAAAGGTGGAGATCTTACTAAAGGATTCCTTTAAAACCTTTAAAAACTCAAGGATAACATAAAATTTCCATATTAAACCATTTTAGTAAATAAAATGTAATTTTATAAAATAAATTTTAAAAATGTGGACATGGAAGAAAAATATACCCAATAAAAAAGCGAAATAATATCATTTTTTATTTTAAATATTTATTTTCTTCATTATTGTTCTATAGAGACAAAAAGTGGGAATCAAACATGGAAAGTGATTAAATATACAGATGATAATAAGATAGATGGTTTTTATAAAGTGTAAATGATAAGATTCCTTTAACCAAAATATAATCAATCCCAAAATAATTAGATTGTAAAATAAATTCTTACCTATTTAATAAATTGTTTATATTAAAACCCTTAAAAGAGTAATCTTGAATTGAAAATTTAATAACCATGAATAAATAGATTTTAATTTTATAAAAATAAAATAATTATTTACACCACATAAATTAAAATAGGTGCTTAATACCAAATATGTCTCAATGGAGTGGAAATTGAGACCAAATCCCTTACCTCACGCTTCCACTTAGATGAAAATAATTTAACCTACTATATAATAAATTTAGATTTAATATAATTACATACCATAACTATATAAATATCTATATGATCCATATATAACATCTTATCACCTTTTTTTTAATAATATTTCATTATTATCATTGTTAAAAGTGTTAACGGTTTGATTTTTATGTATTTTTTGATTCAACAATTATGGTCCTCGTTTCTTGATCATTGTTCAATAATATCTATAATATTAATAATTATATAAAAATTAACTATATTAATTAAATAAATATTTTTAATCCTTTATTAAAAGTGGGCATGAAGAATGAATCACATTGCTTTTGGGAGGTGGTAGTCCACATGTACGCATGAGCGATGTTATAATTTTTTAATGAGTGGAAGGGTAAGGAAATAAAATATATCTTAAATTTTGAGAATAATAATTATTTCCAAAATATAATTTATAATAGATAGTTCCGTAATTAAAACTATCAATGTGGGGAGGTGATGGAAGAAAAATTCATTTGGTTTGGAGGGTAGTAGTCTGTCGTACAAATGAGCGATGGTTTTGTTAATCATTTGACGGTGAAGGAGATGGATAAATATTATTAAACCTGCATAATAAAATCTCATTATATTTTATATATTTATGTTATTATATTTCAATGGTTAGTACATAACTAAGTGTGGTAAAATAAGTATAGTAAATGAATGTGTTTAGTTAAGATGGTGACCTATTCTTTGAAAGATCTCATTTAGATATGCTAGAATGATGTTTTAGGATATGGCAGTGATAGTAAGATCATGATGTAATTTCTAGAAGACCAAAACCTATAGAACATGTAAAAGTATTTTTTGGAGATATTTTGATAGGTATTAGTTGAGCTGAATGGCTTAGTAGGTTTCAAAAGATAGGGGAGGAGCTTCTATTTAATAAGCGAGGGAGAGAACACCCTTGGAATTTTTCAATGGATTAAATTATATTAATGTTTTTACTAATAAAAATGGATCTATAATGATTCATATTCAATGGTGATAATTTTATGGTAAACAAACCAATGATGTTTAATTAGGTGTTTTCTGTTATCTTGAAGCCTTATCCCTTTTTTTAACCCTTTCAACCAATTTTACCCTTAACTGTGTTAACCAAAATTTACAATTTTTACTATTATTAATGACAAAAAATTAAAGTGACCTTATTAAAAATTTTAAAATTATTATTCAAAATATGGAATAAATTTTATCAAATTCCATTCTTATAAGTGGAAAAAATTAATTTAAAAATAAACCTTTGAAATGTGATAAAAAATTGGTTTTCATGAAAATTTAATTTTCAAGCACAATTTGATCATAAATTAAATGCATGAATAGTAATAATAATTATATGAATTTAAATTCAATAATTTAGATATATAATCTATAAGTTTAATTTATATTTTTCATTATTAGATATTATTTTAATTAATTAAAAAAGAAAACATTATTGACTTAAAAATAGTTTTTTGAAAAATATCACTTTTTACCTCCAAATGATATTGTAATTGTTCATATGAAATTGAAAATAAATACATTGTCAATTATAAATATTATAAAATCTTATTATAAATAAAATAAGGATTAGTTAAATACTACATTTTTAATTATTCATAAAAGTTTATTTATAAGGGAGATTTTGAAAAAATCATTCTAGGCTTATTTTGACATACAATGTAAAAAATTGATATTCATCCTATAAAATTAGAATTTTTTTAAAATAAAATAAGAAAATATTTATTTTACTATATTTTCATAAAAATAAAATGTTCACTTACTAAAATTGAAAATCAAGTTTTACAATCTTCACTCTAAAAATTTTATCATCAAATTGTTCTTAGATATTATATTATGAACAAATGAGGGAGGTTCTTCTTCATATCATCCATAGAGACCCACACTTCTTCCTCTATTTTATAATTTATCCAAAGTGAATTTACCATTTGAGTCATCTAATTTTTCTACACTTATTCTCTAGTGTTAATAATTTTGATAGGCTCTTCACAGTATGATTGATCAGGTTCGAATTCTATTTCTTCATAGGTGAGAAATGTGTTGGGTTTAGAATATAGTTCCTTAAAAATGAGATATACAACACATCAAGTAATATAGAGAGCCTCTATGAAATTTCCAAATGGTAATCTATAGATGCAATTATTTCTATTATCTCCAAAGATTAAATGTACCCGGGGCTCAGTTTTTATTTCTTACCATACCTTATAACATCCTCCCATGGATATACCTTCAAGAAAAAGTGATCTCCCTCTTGAAATTATAAATTTTCCTTCATTTATAGGAAGAGTGAATTTTACTTATTTGATATTATCTAATATGGGTCTTTATAGTCTTTAACTTTTTCATTATCTCCTCAACATGTTTTGGTCTAACATGTTTCCTTTCACCAAATTCATCCCCACAAGATAGATTATGACATCTCTTCCCATATAATGCTTAAAAAAACTATATGAATACTTTAATAAAATAAGTTATTATAGGAAAACGTAATGAAAGGTAAATACTAATCCCACATACCTTGAAAGTCATATTATAATTACCTCAACATGTATTTTAATTTGACCTTTTGGATTGTCCATTAATTTGAGGAGAAGCTTGGTATCAAGAGTCCCTTGAAGAATTTTCTAGAATTTCAATGTAAATCATGGATCATGATGAGACAAAATTCAAATATGTTCCCCATAAAGTTAAATAATTTCCATAATATATAGTTGTTTGAGGTTCTCAATTTGTAAATATTCTTTTACAATGATAAAATGCATAGATTTGATAAGAAAATCAATAATAACCTGTATGGAATCATTATTTTTAGGAGTATTTAGAAATCCAGTGAAAACTTACATAGTAATTCCATATAATTTTCACATATTAATATGTATAGGTTACATGAATCCTCTAGGATGTTGTATCTAATCTCTCACTTTTTGAGATACCAAGCATCTTGATACATATTCATCGATTTCCTGCTTAATATTATCCAACTAAAAATGTTCTTTTAAATACCAATACATATTGGTTCTACTAGGGTGTATACATAAATTCATGCTATGAGTGTCATTTAATAATTAACCATTTATATTAGGTGTACATGGAACACATATCCACTTTCCAAATTTCAGAACACCATATTCATAAATTAAGTCTTCCAATTTTCCATCATTCATGACTTTAATTTTATTTTTATGATTATCATCATCATGATTTGTAATTTTTATCTTCTCTAATAAATATGGTTTGGAAATCATTTGAAAAATGAGTTATGTTTCCACTTCCTTAATAGTTTTCATATCCATCATTTCTAAATCCATGAATATTTGACCCCCATTAATCCTAATTTTGGTTAGCACTCCATGATTTTTTGACTTAATGAATCTAATACATTATTTGAATTCCCAATGTGGCATTATTTTGAGAAATCATAATCCTTGAGTTTCTTGAGCCATTAAATGTTTCTCATTTTGAGATATTTCTAT